>JAFIRS010005139.1:0-64840 GCA_018342105.1 Gonioctena quinquepunctata
TAATATAACTGGGGGAAGACCATTCCTCCGTCGGGTTCTGGGCCGTACACCCAAATTCCATCCCAACCAGAATTGGAGAAATACCGCAAAATCAAAAAACATTTTCAAAGCTCCATATTTCGAAATCTGTCCTTTTTTGTGCTTTGTGGCTATGGGCACTTTGATCAACCCATCAAGAACTACAACATACAAAGTTCAGCCAAATTCACGGAAGCCATTACCCATAAGAAATTGCGGTGTTCTTTAATGATGATTTTATGCTGACGGATGCGGCAGTCTGGTTCTGTTGCTTTTCCCCACCAATAGGCCTATTTGAAAACAAACCTGGTGCACCGAAAAGGACTAAGGGGTGTCAGCACAGAACACCCCAACAACACAGAAGTTTAATTAGCTCGACTCGTGATCGAAAGATCCGGTTCGATTATAAACCAGTGTACCGATTTTTAATTTAAATAGTGAGAGTTTAAATTATAAATCAGTAGCCGGGGCTGAGGATTTTCCCCTCGGCGATTTGTTGTTGCGTTGAAATTAACCGCTGCTCCTAAGGTAGCGTATGGAGCTAGTAACAAAGCTTCCCCAGAATACTAGGTGAATGTACTTTTATATGTTGTGAACACCCCGCCGTCACCGACGTGCATTAAAATGAATTAATATTGCTTAGAGCAAGACAACCTGCATCCCAAATATATGGAACCTCCTTGCCTACGCCGGTTAGGGACCGGATGGGAACGACTTTCCACAAAGAGATGTCCATATTGGCAGATAGGAAGAAAAAAGAACAATAAAATGATTAGAGAGAGAAAAACAGAGGTGATTGGTCCTCACGACGCACACTTTAGTTTTCATCTCGAACTCCGAGCAGTAGGAATTAACTGACGTAATCGTTCCTCACGACGCACACTTTGATTCGTTATTGAATGAGATAGTCTGAAAAATGAAGAACTGGGGGATTCGTAATATTTCCATTCGTTTCATCTACAGAAATGTCTATGACAAAGAGTTTTTTGGTGAGTTTCTAATCAACATTGGTGTTTGCAAACAAAGTGCGTTGTCACATCGACTTCTATTATTTTTTACTTTTTTTTTATAATAATTCAAAATACTTTTATATCGGTTTTGATAACTGATGATTCAGACATTTGAAATTCGTTTTTATAGGCAGTTTGAATTCACCACCAGAAGGAAATTACCCCAAAGCCCAAAACCAAGATTTGGGAAAATTTGACCCCGAAGGATCAAAGTGCCGACGTTTACTGTATTTTCTGTATAGTTAGGGTGTTCTGTGGCGACAGCTGTAGCAGAAGTTGCAGGTGGTGAAAAACTGGAAGAATAAAGGACACCACAGAGGTTTCTTAGGATCACTGAGGTACCACAAGATGGCACTGTATAAAGCAAACCACTCAAAATAAAAAACAATTGAAATTACCGGATTCGATACACAGAACTTTCGTAGATTATACGGTATTTTCAATAACCACTATATGAGGTACAATAAATGGACCTAAGTATGTTCATTTTTATATTTGTGTGATTTGCAGTTATCCGAATTCATTTTGCTGATTTTGCTGATTGTTTTGTTTTATAAATGATTTCTACGTTCGGTTCGCAGTAAGAAAATGTATATTGAATATTTCACGTGATAGATAAACCGTGTTAGTAGATTAATTTTGTATTAAATCCTCTTTGATTTCAGCTTGGAAAAGTAGGTGATCCTGGAAATAATTTTTGATAAATGGTTTTATGAATCCAGCATTCCCAAAATTTAAGAAAATGAAGTGTTTACTGCAAACCGACATGTATTTTGATCTAAGTTTCTTTATTTTCCAAACTTGTTTTCATTTTCTGCATCTTGTCTGGAGGAATTTTTTTGTACAAAATAATTTCAATACCAGTATTTTTCTACAATGACATCAGCACCTTTTCTAATCATCAACCATCACAAGATCGACAATTAGTTCAACAACATTGTTCCTCCATAGTAATAGCATTTATTTTATTTGTGTTCATCACCAAATAACATTCAATTCAATTACAGTCCATAAATAAAACAGACACTTTTTGTTATTCACACATCGTCTGATTCAAGTTCTCGAATGAAGATGTCTCAAGATTCTCCTACGTTCGGTGGGGTTTACTTCCTCAAAGTTAGGAAATTTGTGGTTCATTGCACGAAGTAAACAGAAAAATCTTCCGCATATGTTTGGATTGACTTCGGTGTGAACGAATTAATTCTAAACTCCACGTGCGATGAATCGCCATATCCCTCACAGGTTTACTTACTGTGGCAAAGAGTACAACCTCTATTCTTTGACTGTGGTGCCATTTAGAGACCTCTGGCGTCTAGACGGTGGAAAGCTGCTAAATTTCGTGACAGATCAAATGTGGTAACATTGAAATATATTAACCCTTCAAAGGCGGAGTTTTATTTTTTCAGTTCTTCCAGTTTTTGAAATTGAAAACATGTTTGAATACTCGTAATTGAGAACTCTTTTAAATAACTTTTCTCCGAAATGTTCACCCTTTTTGAGAAAATTACCGTTACCATACGGTAACGCTAGGCTTTGACATATAATATTTATTTCGAAAATTAACTTTAACAATAATATCATTATTCTATCCAGAATGCATCAATATAATAAAAACAAAATTTACTTTGTATGAAAACTATAAAAGCATTGGAATACAAAGTCCCACGTTACATTTGTGATACATTGTTCGGACACTTGATGAGCAGCCTTCGCCGGCGCATCTTTTTCTCTTTTTCTCCAAGGTTTCAACAACTAAATGGCTCATTCCATCATATCTTATATCGTCTGAAACTCTATTCAACGATACACTGGATCTTGAGGTTCTAGGTCGCCCACCAGGCTTAGAGATGATTCCATAACTAGTCAACTAGCATGTTGCATTTCCCTTCGAAATTCGAGTTGCATCAGCTTTCCACCGGATTTCCTGTGTATTTGCCAGGCATTTGTTACCGCGACGTCAACAAACCATGTGAAAATGGGCCATCACCATTTTCTGCTGCGAATACCTATCCGGTATCTTGATAAATTTTCGTCCATGAGATCCGTACCTCCCATGTGCGCATTATATTCACTTATCAAAAATGGACGAGGTACCATAATTTTTTTTTGGGCAGAACTATAACGTTTTTCCTCTGATAGAGGTGAAATACTGTGATAAGTTGATGCAACAGTTGTTATCTACCCATTTAAATACCATAATTCCTGTTTCTCTTTGAATAGTTGATTCATATGTACCTCTTTCTTTTTTTGTGAGAGTTTTTTTGTCCGACATGGGACAATTTTTGGGAATACGAATAAACTGCTTGCATCATACTCTCATCATAGTTCATATGCTTTTCCGGTTGATAGTGTTCCACATATTTAGATTTTAGTTTGTTTATGAAAGGTCTTAGTTTCCACACTTTGTCTCCCAAGTTTGGCTTAGAATTATCAGCACAATGCAAAACACGCATAATCTGGACGAAACGGTCCCGTCTCATGGCCCCGCATACCAACGTGTTGTTCATATCGCCTTGCGATTATCAATATGATTTTTTTCCTGGCAAGACTACGTAGCCACTAACTATGAGTATTGCTATGAAGCATTTCATTTCACCTTTGGAAATGTTAGGGTTGGGTAAATTTTTAAATAAAGCATAGCGAGAAGATTCCTCGATTAGAAAAGTTATCATTTCGTGGTCAAAAAATAGCTCAAATAATTGAACGGGTGAAAGATCCATGTATTGTTTGAAATCGGGTTCGAGAAAATATCTTGTCTGTGCTTGAAGATCACCGCTAATCCAGCTATACTTTTTTTCAGAACTTGGGTGGTGGGATGAAGTTGAGGCTAATTTATTGAAAGTAGGAAGATCTGGCTCTGCAGTCATGTTTTCTTTGATGACAAATCTAACTTCAGCTTGTGCTCGCAATTGTCGCCCCGAAAGGTTGTCAATTGTACCCCCGGAATCCTCATCTCCGGAATCTCCATCTGTCAAAACAGTAGACTCGGGTGGCTCAACGTAAATAGCGTCAATGTCCTCGGAATAGGCCATATCCAAGGCCTCTTGCAATGAGAATCCGCGACTGAAAAAAAAAATGCTGTGAGGCACTGTAGTTGAAACTTGATAATGTATCAGACTAGCGTTACCATATGGTAACACCAACCAAACATACCTCACCACAAAAAAAAACCTAAAATGTATAACAGAAAAAGTACCACATACAATACACTTACATATTACTTAAGTAAAATACGCAATTAACTCCCAATAAAAAATTTCAAAACAAGCAATAAATACTTACTCAAAACGTATGTGTTCCATTTTTCGAGGCGTTACGATTTTGTCCAATTAAATTCACAACTCACAACACTTGCTCACTAACAAGGTCAACACTAACTAACTAACTAAGAAATGCTTCACAGCACTTATGGCAAATACATATTCAGGGCCATCTAGCGAAAGCTACAATATAGGTGCTGAAAATTAAACCTATGTTTTCTGTTACCATACGGTTACGCCAGTACTTGATGGGTTGAGAGTAGTATTGATAATGAGTAATTATTCAGATAAAATGTAAGCTAAAAGGAAAACAAATCGTGGGCACAGAGTAGAAATATACAGAGGAGAAGGCTAGACAAGACGAACAAACAAAATCAGAAGGAGATGGAATCCTATCTTTAGTCTAAGATGCCTAGAAACCCTGGTGTATGTACTGATTCGATTTTGTTTTGACGGAATACGGACATATAACTTATGAAACTTCCAACCAATTGGAAAAAAATTTTAAAATTGGTTTGGCCAAAATTCCAACCTTTTTGAATGCTTTTCAATCCGATTGAGGTTATGATTTGTGAATTGTTATTTCTGCAAAACTCAGTTATAATTACCAATGTTTTGTATTCATTGAAATGGATCGTGTTTGTATGTTGTGTGGTCAGTCACAGGATGTCGATTTTTTGCCGAACCAATGCAGGTGAGTGAAATTGCTAATATAACACATTTTAAAAGTTTATGGAATCAATAAGTGGGACTTTTCTCCGATATTTAACCCTTGTTTATGCACGTTCCCAGAACTACTAAGGATTCACATAGAATCATCGCGTTATGGAACCCCTAGTCAAGAACCATGACTGAAAGTTGCCCAACTTTCAAGTAAGAACCAGTTCTTAGTTAAAAGTTGGGCAACTTTCTAGTCATGGTTCTTAGTTCTTGTACTAGGGTTCCATAAACGCGCTCATTGATTTGCTAGTGTTGAATCTTAGTTATAAGTTCGCTTAGTTCTTGGGAACGTTGCATAAACCAAGCATAAATTCTAAGGATTTTGTTTGCACTTCAAATGAATTAACACTCAGAGCTTAGAATGTGTTGACGCATAATATATTCCATTTTCGAAGTACTGTTCTGGAGTTCAAATCGAAGCCTGGTCCTAAAAGTTTTGGTTGTGATATATAGTTTGATTTTTGGGTAAATTTAGTCTCCAACGATTTTCACAATTTTGGGTTACCTACTTGTAATAATCTTCACTGAGCACAAACTTTGTGCTCCCAATTACTTCAGGAGATACGATGACCTTTCATATGTCAATAAAGGTATTTTAACTCAAATTTAACGTTCAAAGTCATAGGATTCTGGACACCAATACGATGTGTCTTCCAACTTATGGAGGTTATGAATACAAACATAACTTAAAGGTATGAAAATACCGAATGAAAAATGATCGAAATATTAGCCCCAAAAAAGCAACCCATATTAAAGTCTGAAAACGAAATTGATATTCAAAATGAACAGTTGAGGTATCCATTGTTGGGAAATATATGCACACATTGAAATTAAAACGTAAAAATCTTCACAGTTCAATGTATCAAACCGAAAAATATCATTTGCAATTGCTGAATAGATCTTTAATCATTTCATGTAATAATCCTTATAAATTCCTCAATTAATTATCAAAATTTCAAAATACCTTTCAAGAGATATACAAATAAACAAGATTCATTGATTGTAGGAGGAAAATTTACTTTATGACTATCCACGACTGCTGTCACCATTATTTCCAAGTGGAAAATAATAAATTGCATTCATAGCACTTTCTCAGAAATTTTAAATTATATTCCTTAGTAGTTTGGAGAGTTGAATTTAAGGACCGTCAGAAGTTGGAAAATCTAGCGAAAACAACATGATACAAGGATAAAAGTGAAAAGAATATATGAAAGAGCGAAGTCTTAATGAAAAAAATAAATAAACAATTGGTTTCCTCTGATCACAAGGGTTTGGAGAATGTTTGGTTTCTTTTTTCATCTTAAAAAATTATTTTCATGGCACCGCCTTTGTAATCAATTGATTTTCGGGCATTCAATTTAATTCCCAAACTAAAAATGATAATGACACATATTAAATATAGGTATAGACAACATATTTTTCACCAAAAATATTTATTGACGATTTTTTCAAACCATTTTTTCTCTTTATTCCCAAACAACACACACTACATTATATTTTATTGAACCTATTTAAATAGTGTTTTATTAGTAATATTTCCAGTTCGAGCCACCCAAGACAACCATTGATTCCAGAACCAGTTTCAGAAAAGGCTGGCATGAGCAAACCAAACCAAATTCTTGAACACTCAAGGCAATACTTCACGTCATGTGAAGAATTCCTCAAAGACCTTTTCAAAATGTTGATGGGTTGTTATTCAGTCAGAATGAATGATTTTGCTCAGAAGCTTTGCAGGCTATGCTAGAGAGAGACAGAGATGGGCAAAGCTTTTATTCGAAAATGAGCTACGCCTGAAAAAAAATACCCAACCTTTTGGACATATATTTTGGGAAAAATCAATATAATGAGATGTAAAATAATAAAAATTTTTTATTGAACCCAAGAAACATAAATAATCTTAATCTATTACATATATAATACAACTGAAATAAATATTTCAATGTGATTTGTATCAGAATTTATTTATTTTGAATTACTTTTACCCAAGATCATATTTAAAATGTTGGGAAAATCTGTAGAGAGCCGAACCTTGCAATTCAACAGGAGGGGCTTCCATTTCATTTCCAATGCATTTTAATATCATATTTTATTATTATATATTATAGATAATTTTGGAGTTTTTCAGAAAACCTGTAAAAATTTATTTCAATATTAATTACAACTTTTTGCTGAAATTTGACATTGAATATTTAATTGGACAAAACGACAGTTTCCTTTGGCGGATTGTATCCAAAACATGATTAATCCCTTATCCCTATGGATAATATATATTTGAAATGAAAATGATTATTTAAAAAAAAGGAACTTCATATCATTTTTTAGTGATATCTCAAAGTTAATAAGAAGTAATTGAGGAATTGTGCTTCTCGTTTCATTGTAATTCAATAACAGAGTCATAAAAAATTCTGAATTACAAATTTAGATTATATTCAACTTTGCATTAATTCAAAAGGCCTATTTAGCAGATCAGTGTGAAGTTAGCGGCCTTTTTCTGGCAGCCGTTTTATCTGGCTGCCAAATGATCAGTGACGCTAGGGTGATTCAAAATTCCTTCGAATTTTCAACCAAATCGAATGGCTGAAGACTTGAATTGCAATGGGAATTCAATTTAACAGAAAATGGTCGAACATAACACAAATGAAAAACTTAAGAATGATATACCAAGATATATTTGATATGCTTTTAGATAAAATTCAAAATGCACCCTAAAATATGTTTAGCCAAGTGGATATTTGGAATATGTACTACTGAAAGGTATATATAATGTTTTTGACATGTTTTTGGTCATCCACAGTCTGAAAATGAAAATATAATCAGGAAAATCAGTTGAAAAAAGCGAAAAAGACTCTGCAAGAAAAAACCAAATTATTCAAACAATTAAAGGAGATTTAGAAGATTTTGAGAACGGGGCAGATATAGTCCAAACGCCATCAATCAAAACTATATAGAGAAGTATCTTTGAATTTTTATTATTTTTATAGGCATATTAAGGGAACGAAAAGTTACTGAGAAATCTAATCATTTTTCTATAGGAAATATAATTTGGTGAACGCAGTAACTTATCGGGTGAACTAATTAGTTTGCCCTTTGTACACTTGTATAGATTTTCCTGATTATATTTTCATTTTCAGACTGTGGAAGGTTAACCAAAAACATGTCAAGAAACATTGTTCCTCCACAAAACCACATTCATTCAATGCTATATTAATGATTTACCAAGAGATGATTGATTTGCAGGCCGCCAAAGAGATAGTTTATACTTATCGATATTTCGAAAGAAACATAAAGACTCACCTATCAAAAATGTTTAGCCAAGTTCAGATTTGATATACGTGATTACTCAAAGGCTATATAATAATATACCAAGAGATGACTAGATTTGCAGCGCCAAAGCGGTAGTTTATACTTGTTTTTCGAAAAAAAAAATAGACCCACCATCAAAAATGTTTAGCCAAGTTCAGTTTTGGTATATGTGTTACTGGAAGGCTATATAATGATATACCAAGAGATGATTGATTTGCAGGCCATCGAAGGAGTAGTTTATATTTGTGCATCGAAAAAATCATAACCCACCCTCAAAAATGTTTAGCCAGGTTCATCAATCATCCATTGGTATATCTTTATATAACATAATATCTATATCTTTATATAACATAATATCAAGTTTTCCATTTGTTTTTGATATTTTCTGTTAAATTGAATTCCCACTGCAATTTCAAATCATCAGCCATTTTATCTTCTTTCCTCTTCTGAATAAACTGTATCTGCAAGGTTCAATTTCCTTGATCTGTAAAGAAAAATAAAATAAGTTTGCAAGAATGATCTTACTACCCAAATTCTTAAAAATAATGTAAAACATGTAGAGTTAAAAACAGAATACGTTACATAACATCAAACAAATACGATTAAAATTAGACATCACACCATTGTCTAAACATGAAAAGGAAAATCAACGTGAATTGATTTTGACAAGGTTGAAATTTTGACAAAAGAAAAATAGTAATGAAAATAAACTGATTCTTTACATTTTGACACGAAAAGTCTTGCATAAATTATAAAATAGAGCCTACATACTACACCTAAATATGTCAAACACCCAATGTATTTAAAAACGATAACAGATAAACAATCTCGAATAGCAATCTCAGATATTCAACAATGTTCATTCCAATTGTGAAATATGAACACGAATTGATTTATTTGAAACTATGAACAGGATGTTCATGAAATCAGATGTGGAATCATCTGCGACTGAAAGATAAACTTTAGTCACTATCTTCCATCGTTCAAGATAACCTCTTGTGGGATTCAGTTGAAAGGGAAATTCAATTGAATAGAAAGATTTTTCTATGAATTGAAATCCACGATAAAATGATTTTTTTGAATGTCCAACAGAAAAAAACTATTCCCGGTAAGCCAGTGACATTGAACTTCATCTGATATATTTCTGAAAGGACCCTAACTCAATAGAAAAATCTAAAATTGAAAATTTGCTTTTTTATTCAGATAGTTATTTGATTTTCTATTCCAGTCTTAATTAAGAACTCATTGAGTTAGGGTCCTTTCAGAATATCTATCAGATGGAGTTTAATGTCCAGCTGGCTTTAGCCGAAGTAGTTGTTTTATGTTAGACTTTCACAAAAAAATAACTTAATTTTTATCGTGGTTTTTTTCACTTTACAGAAGAATCTTCCTATTCAATATTCAATTGAGAATGTTTCCCTTTTCAACATGAACACGAAATATTGAAAGAATAACTGTTAAATTATATTGTAACTTTTGAACGTCTCTTTGAATTTTACTCATATTTGTTTAATGTTATGTAACGTATTGTTTTTAACTTTAGATGTTTTACATTATTTTTAAGAATTTACCTGAAGATGACATAAACAATGTTTGTTGAAATGTCGTATCAAATAAAAAATACATATACTGACTAAGGCCCTTATTTCGAGAAAACAAAGAAAATAAACATGTGGTCAAGAAATTATAAAATATATATATATATATATATATATATATATATATATATATATATATATATATATATATATATATTTGATTCTGATATATTTTTTTTAAGACAAACAATGTACAAAAAAAATTATAACTTTCATTCAGACAACAAGAAATACCCCAAATTTCATTTCAATTGAAATTTAAGGTTTCACCTGTCAGAGAAGAACACCAAAAACTCATTCAGAGTAAAAACTTTAGAAAATCTTATTTTAGGAAAAAAATTACATACATTTCAATCTAACAGTGGTTTTCCATAAAGAATTTGATAAATATATACTTTTTATTACATACTCAATGGGACAAAATGTTCAGAAGAGATTTTTTATAGTAGAAGCTGTAAATGATTATATATCTAGGTGAATCATTATTTTGATGTGATGCAAAGATATTTGGCATATGCAATATGTGTATCAAGTAAGGTGAAGATCGATCAACCACTAAATATAAAAAAAAACAATTCCAATAATTATTGAACGTCAACCAGAAATTTAGATATATTTTTTTAATATACCACGTTTATAAAAGGACTAAAATGACATCTTAATGAGATGATGACAGAGACATATGGCAAATTTCAGGTTTAATTCATTTAGTTTAAAATCGATTGCTTTACTAGTATTATTATTATTACAGACAAACAGACAGACATGTAAGCTGTAGTTGATATTGCATTGTCATCCAGTTTTGAGCTATGTTTGAAGATCAAGTATCTCATCGGGAAGTTAGTTTAAAATGGATTGCTATTATTATTACAAGATATAAATTACGAAGGAACAGACAACGAAAGCGAAGTTAATATAAACATGGTAAAATACATAAAATGAACCCTTTGATTTGCTTGTTTTCAATTTCAGTGAAATGTATGTGTCATACTATTTTCTGTATTCTAACGATGTTTAGTAGGTTATTTATTAATTTATTTGTAATTCATTTAGTTGTTACATTGAGTGACTATTTGGAAGGCAGTTAAATTCAGTGCTCATTGACTCATCGATCATTCTGTTGGTGCTATTTAGATATTGTGTAATCCTAACCTCACATTTTGTTCCGTAAACGTTCTACAGACAAACAAACAGACATACAGACATGAAAGCGACTTAATATTGCATTGTCAACTAGTTCTGAGCTATGTCTGAAGTTTTAAAACTCATCAGGAAGTTAGTTTAAAATCGATTGCAAGATTTGTACCGAACAGACACGAAAGCGAGGTAATAATAATAATAATAATAATAAACAAATTTTATTTCAAAGAACATTACAATACACATACAATGTAAAATAATATTAACAGAAATAATGGTCAGAAGCCTTTGCAATTAATTTCAGTGTTTACCCATTCCAATTTAAATATTCTTCAGAACTATAGGGCTCTATCTCTATTAGTAAGTTGAATATTTCTTTCTTGAATGTTCTCAATTGTTTAGTATTTTGATTTCAGCTGGTAATTTGTTAAACATTTTGAGGCAGTTGTAAAACGCACCTTTTCACTCATAGTCAATCTATGTATAGGATAAGTGTAATTGAGGTTCCTTGTGCTATACATGATCTGTGGTTTGCAGTCATCAAACAAATGTGTGTTTTTGAAAAAGAAAATAAGACACTCCTGTATGTATATTCCAAAGGTAGTAAGGATTTTAAGGTTTCTGAATTTGCCTCTGCAGGACTCATTTATTTTTAGATTGATCATTAATCTCAAAATTCTTTTCTGTTGGATAATATAAATGTGTATGACAATATATACCTCAAATAATCCTGTGTTGTCAAGGACGTATTGGCTTTTCTTCATCCACCAAATGGACAGGACACAGAAATATTGAATTTTCCCTAGATATGCTGAATTTTATTTCATATGCGGAATTTGCCTCCTGAAAATTTCAAGAATAATTAATTTTCACACTGTGTCGAGTGAAATATAAAACACAAATGTACCTAGTAAAGTTTCGATGGGAATGATTGAAAAGTTGTTCTTCATTCATACCTTCCACAAATATAAATCAATATTAAATGAAAAATTATTCATGAATCACTTATTTGAATACTAGTTTTTGACATTTCATATCAATTTTAAATATTATGAGTTTGAATATTATTTGTGTGGGGTAAATTATATTATGCTGAGTATAATATATCAGGCCACCCTGTCATGAAAAAGGTGTATATCAGCTAGAAATAAGAATCCAATGAGAACATGGTTATCCCAAATAAAATATATGAAACTGGAATTCGATTTTTTCTACATTTTTTTCATGGGAATTATTATTTTTCTACGTTCATGCAAAAACCAAAACTTTATTGAACTATATATGGTGAAAAAACTGGTTCTTTATTGCATTAGTGTAATAAAATGTTTATTGCACTCATCTGTCATTCTACAACAGAGTTTTGTGATCATGACAAACATAAACGTTCAAATAGACGCTATTTTCAGTCCATTTTCTGTGATATTGGATTACATTTTAAAAAATTCCATATTGCATATTATTTTCAATCATATTTATTGCATACTGATTACGAAATTACTAAAAATACAATTTATAAAAAAATGAGTTAAATTGTTCCTAGCATAGGCATTCGTTCCCAACTTTCTCAATGCAAATCGATAGTGCTAATTAATTATTGAATATTTTGCTATTAAATTTGAAATAGAGTTCTACAAAGAAGTGCAACTGCATGACTTTGAAAACATTCAGGGTTCATGTTGAGCTTCCGCATAACGTTGAACAAACCACTAGTTTTCCTTTATCTAACCACGAACGATGTACCCAGTATCTCCTTTTCTTTTATATGTTATATACTTTACAAGTAGGTAACTGACGAATGACAAACGTCGGTATCCCTTCTGTGTTTATTGAGCACACCAAGTCTACTCCACGTCTGCACCACGCCAGTCCCTCGCCACCACCACGCACCTGTTCTGTGTGATTTGCCCCTAATGGCCTTACAAACAGACAAGACAACATACAAATAGCTTGGTCATTTCAAAAGGAACATCTTTACTTCAACTAAACTAAATATGAGTCATATTCATTTCACCTCATATCAACCTGTAGTTATGAATCTTTTTGATATCTCTTATTGACTTTTTCATTGCTCGTTAGAAACCTTCACTATTGCTATCTTCAAGTGGATACTTTGTTTCACAGTGATGCAAAGTTATCTGTCACAAGAAATAGATGCATTGAATAAGGCATACTAAAGGCAGTTTTTGAATCCAATTTTAAAAAATACAACTCTAATAATTTGTAAATTCCAGGCAGAACCTCACAATTATGAATTATCAACCATAAGTATACAGAAATAAATTTTTACCTCATATAATTCTAATGTGCTTGTAGGCTGCGAATGATGTGTGACCCTTTCTGTTTCGCATCAGGTTTCCTTATCTACAGGAAGGATCTAGCAGAAATACTAAATTTGCAGTGTTGACTTTTGAACTTTAGTTTCCCTGTGCACAGTATTTTCTCCTAAAAATTGAAAACATTAAAAAAATTGTCAAAATCCATTATATTTGAAATCTCATTCCACTTTTCTATCATGAAGTTATGGTATTTCAAAATGTTTCAAGCATATTTATTATTGAATTCGATCACTAAATAGTGATATATGAACATTGAGGGCAGCTAAATATAGCAAACTCACAAAAAAGAGAGCCTGCAACTTTATACCACACTTTACCAAAATCTTTGTCACTAAATAGCTTTTCAAGTAGTGTCCAATTGTATGGAATGTAGAATGAACTTTCCATTACTTACAACTGCAGATGCATTCAATGATATATCAACTCTCAATGTATTCAATGTAAAAAAAGTCCACTCAATAAGATTCAACTTTCCAAATTTTTATAGGCTGTCATTTCTTTCCTAATGTGCCTTTTTTTCTTGAGAAAATATGTTGAAATAGACATTTTAGGAATAGATAATGAGAATCATTTCTCAAAAGTATTGAAATTCCTGTATTAATAGTTTACGAATGCTGCAATCTATATGAGTAGAGAATGGAATGGTCACCAACTATTGACATTCAGACTGAAGATAAGCTTAGGATTTCATAGATATAAAAAATTTCACACAAAGGATTGAAATATTGCCATGTTTTCTCCTGGTATTTGTGAACATGCTAATAAAAAATGCACAGGTTGCATCAAAAGGGACTTTTTCAACATTGGAATGAAACAACTTGAAACACAATCCATCTAGTATACAATGATACATTATTTTATTTGTTCCTCTGATAAATGTTTATTGCACTCATCTGTCATTCTACTACAGCGTTTTGTGATCATGACAAACATAAACGTTCAAATCGACGCTATTTTTAGTCCATTTTCTGTGATATTGTATTACATTTTAAACACTTGCATATTTCATATTATTTTCAATCATATTTATTGCATATTGGATTACGGAATTATTAGAAAATACAATTTATCAAAAATGAGTTAAATTGTTCCTAACATAGGTATTCGTTCCTAACTTTCTCAATGCAAATCGATAGTGCTAATTAATTAATAAATATTTTGCTATTTAATTACGCTTTTTATTTTCCCACACTTAGTGCCACCTAAATAAAACATTTTTTAGTTTTGCATGAACGTAGAAAAAATATGGTATGCAACTCATTCAAAAAGCGTTTATTGCACTCGACGTGTTGTCCAACTCGGCCTGACGGCCTCATGGGACAACTTCACGTCGAGTGCAATAAACACTTACTTTTTGCACTTGTTGCATAAATGACTATTTGATATCTATAGTCCAAAATAAAGAACATCAAATGTAGTGTAAGATATTTTGAATTTCAGAGTGTAACATTAAATGGGAATATTTTTGAAAAACAAGTTTATATTCGAAAGGTTAAGAGATTAACTGTTTTTTGTAATGAAATTCCAACATAACAATTCAATTAATATCTTACCTCTTCTGAAGAAGAAATTTCATCCATTGGTCATATTACAAAAGTACCTAGTGACAATATTTTCCTTGTTTTGGTAAGATTTTTCTGAAAGCAGGTTTCCTTCATCTTAGTGAAATTGAACCAAACTGATATTCCTTTCATTCTGATTTTCAATTGACCCAATGTTTTTATTCCTGCTGTTTGCTGATGTGGATAACAAAATCTCGAACTCCTGAAATGAATACATGGGTTTTAAAAATGTAATCAATACAAATAACTAGGTGTGCTAGCCAACTATAAGTAATTTATTTCCATAAGATGAATAATTTTTCTCAAAAATGAATAAATAACCTACTCAAAATGTTTATATATATGTTCTCTACTCGCTTTTTATTTTTCTCTTAATCAACTAACCTGAAACTCCTCTGAATTGTTTGGATTTACGGTAAATATAGGGTTTTCGTAAACTTAGTTTGGGGATAGCTTCAGGTCTCAATAATGTGATTCAATTCTTTACCACAATATATATCATCGTGCCTACATAAGTGCACACTGCAGACACAATTTTTGTCTCTCAATTGATCTTTGATTTCTTCCTCTCATCGTGCCTCGGAAGAGTGAGCCTGAAAAAATAAAATTGAAGTGTTTCAGAAATCAAATATCATTTAAATTGTATTGTTCTATCATTGTCTAAAGCATATACAAGAGTTCTATACTGATATAAAGAGACAATGGTATTATATACTATATTTTACTTACATAAAATGTCATTTCAGTTTCACAAGATGGAACCAAGCACTTCATTTTGAATAAATGAATAACTCGAAATGAAAACGGAATTCTCGATTTTCTAACGCCACAATTGAATAAGCCAAACGCCAAGAGCAAACAAGAATCAAATTCTAGGCCGACAGTGTCTTTTTATGCCATTTTCGTCGTAATCAAAAATAAATATAACCTTAAATCTTGGGAAAATACTGATTCGTTGTAACGGCGGCGACACCGAGGAGCGAAAAGCCGAAGCTTCGATTCGAAAGGTGGATGTAGTAATAAAGTAAAGAAAACTAAACTGTTTGTCGCTGGTCGCCGTCTGCCCAAATGATTGAAGACAATGGCTGAATTGCGGAATCTAGTTCTTCCACATCTTTGACGATTTCGGAGCGGACTGAACATTGTCCGAATAAATTTCTTAGGAGAGTTGCTCTTTGGTGTTGACATCTACTCAACAATCATTCGAATCAGGTCGCCATCTAAGAAATCAAGCAGGCCATATTGTCGCACGTTTGATCCCACACATTTTCAGATATGAGTGCATACACCAGGGTTTCTAGACATCTTACTTTAGTCGAATGCCCTGGGAGTACTGTCAAAAGAATGACCCTTCAAGGTAATTTCAAATATACAACTGAAGGGTTACGACAAATACCTTCATTTTGAATCATGTCGTTTGTTATGACACCAGAATTGCCAACTTCACAAAATCTCAAAATTCACCTGGAAATTCAAGGAATAGATGATATTATTCAGCTTTCAACACTTTATACGATTTTGAAAGTGAGTTATCAATCAATTATTCATTTTTAATATTTTTTTTTACCTTACCACTTATGTTGGCAGTATCGTCCCAATTTCAGATGAAACATAATTTAATCTGGCAACTGTGCCTATCTCGAGTTGAAGGTCAGAGGAAAGCAATCCATTAACCTCAATCACAGAACAAGTTTCAGTTGGACTTTACTTTTCCAAAACATTGTGTACATGGTTACTTTCAATTAATTCAGTACCCTTACTTCGAATAGCCCGTGTACAGAAATATCATTTACGGAAACAAATCCGAAATATTTAAATGTATCCATGTTCCCACCATCACCTCATTACAACCACGCTAATTTTTTTTGTATCGAAAAATGTTACGACAGCTCGCCGCCATATAGTAGCGCTGCAATCTAGACGCAAGTCTCGTATTGAGTTATACCATTGTTGTTATGTAGATTCGAGTATATTAACCTTATTCGTATTTTCCCACTGTGGTACCAATAAGGAACATGCATTATTTCATTTTATTTCTTGTTTGCATCAGTTTTTTATAGTTGACAGTTCGAAGCAACTAGCAGTGAAAGTTTGAACTGTGTGAAGTAACGATGCATAAGTGTTTTTTCAATTTCAAATTATGAAAAACAAAAAACAAAAAATCATTTTCTAAGTTTTTGCTGAGCTGCTAGGTTTTAACCTTTATGTGCAAATCAAAATATTTTAGAAAAGGGGCACATGCATGTTCCCTATTATTAGTTGTTGATTTAACGATCGTTTGCCGTTTGTCTGAGCCAACGTATTTAATGACATTTTGGAGCCTTCTGCGTGTTGAATAGATACGTTTTCATCATATATTTATCAACTACGAATATTGATTACTCGTCATAGGAGCAATGCAATGAAAATGAAGTCGGGTTAAATATGTCTTTGCTTGTCATATTGGCATTATGGCAGCTGAACATTAACCAATACATGTTACGCCTCTATTTTCGCGCATGCGCATCAATTCGATGTTGCCAATTAGAAAGAGTCCGAGCGATGGTCATGCTTCAATTGTTTTGGCTCCACATTTGCTGTCTTTATTATCAATATTGGTACTCAATATATATATATATATATATATATATATATATATATATCCAATACTCCAACTTTTCATCCTGACCGTTCATAAACTCTGATTACCACTTATTAAGTCGTGAAAGTCGTTCCTATACTCCGGTTGATTTAATCGGATGAACAATTTTTTCACGAACTTGAGAGTCCATCAAAAAGTTGCGATATTTCAAATTTATATACTACCAGTGTTTTTACTTTCAAAGCGTTCTGGGTACAATCATAAAAAAGTTCTGGCGCGTATCCATAGTTGCCCAGATTATTAGTAAAGGCGCTATCAAATATATTTAAGGAATAAAAGCTCGGCTAGCTAGATTGGACTTCTGTTATCTGAAGCCGCATGATTTACGCAGTTCACAATATTTCTCAATCAGTGCCGTGTGTTGGCGAGGTTAGGAATTATCCAATGAAAATAATTTTATCAATAGGTATGGCTTTCTGAAGACCTTTCGAAACAAATAATGAAATTCAGTTGAGATAACATGTGTCTACTTTTACGTGGGGGGATCAATTGCTATGATTGTAAGAATAAGTACCTGAAAAAATACCACTGAAAAATAATATACCGACGGCGGCGACTGCAAAGAGAATTCCTTCCCGAAACTTTTCATGTCGGTCCAATTGGGATTAGAAATACTATAAATAATCATGCCTTTATATTGTGCTGTTGTGAAATGCAATAATTTTTTTTTCGTCATACCGTTCTCGGTGAACATCATCTAAACTGGAATAATATTTTGCCAGGTCCATTGTCATAATATTTCACACGAAATGTCGACCATGTGTCAAATGTGCACGAAACCAATATTATTTTCCCCAAACGAAATCCATATCAAAAAGATCTTCGTCAGAAACCGAATTTGACTCACTATCAGATAAAATACGTAGTATCTACAAGTTGTTTAAGTACTCCAGTAATGGCAAGAATCTTCCTTTCAATTTCTTCCATTGTCAAATCCTCAAACCATATCTTAAATTTCAATGTAGTTTTAAATTATTTTGGACAATGTCAACTGACAAATAACTAATTTTTTTCGTTTCGTTCCAAAAGAATCAAAATGACAATTGACACAATATGCCAAATTTTTCACTCATCCAAGAGTTTGGGGTATTGGAACCACAGAACTATAACATAGATGTTATAGTTCTGTGATTGGAACGCGCTCCTAGACATAGAAATGTAATTATAACTCCTAGAGGACTAGATTAAGGTTATGTCGGTGATGTCATGTGTCATGTGCCATTTGTCATCCAGTCTCCCTAATATTTTATTCTTATATTAAAATACCCAGAATGTCTAGTTTCTATTCATATATTAGTCATTATTACTTAATAATTGTTCTGACAAACAAGAATGAACTGAGTGTAATTAGTATAAAGTAATGTGTGATACCTAGTGCCGTAAATTTTAGTGAAACCATAATTACGCTTCTAAAATAGACATTTTTAGTGTACTTAAGCTCTAATGGAAACCAGAGTGACGAATTCAACGAATTCCAGTGCTAAACCATAGGAACAATCTGATGCTTGTTTTGTTTCAAATCAACGGTTGTTGAAACTGACACAGATGTATTTGGATAGGAAAAAGTGTTGACATAACATTGTAGGTTGCCTTATCTGTCTATTATCCCGGTGGCGGAAGCCTTCCAAAACTGTTCTGACTTTAAGGGACTAAGGGAGCTCAAAATTATATAGGTAGCTACGTTTATCATTTAACTTTCTCATTGAGGACGTACATATAGGGTGTAAGGGCAAGGTCAAATTAATGAATTGCTGAAGGTGTTGCGTTTTAAGGAATATCTACCCTTTTCTCCCTTATAATAAACCTGGAAAGGTGATAGAATTGACATTTTGGCAAGCATTTGCTCCGCGTTTCACGCAAAGGTTTTAAGACTTTCGCCCTTGCAACTTAGCAATCAACCCAATGATACTAACTATAAAAGTATTAATGGCTAAATTAAATATTCTCGTCATTCTGAAATTAAATGTAATGATTATAATGAGTTTATATTTAATTTTTATGACACTTCATTTTAAGTTTAATAATTAGTGCCTTCTAGACATAAAAACATTCAATTTGAGTTATCTGAAGAATTCACTATTCAAAAATAATATAGCAGAGTGGAGAAGTATTTCTCCAATTAAGTAGTTACAATAATAGTAGGAGGAGGAAATGTCCAGTTGACCTAATATATGACAACTGTAAAATATTTCAGTTCTTCGATGATAAGATGGAAAGTTCTGTAAATTGCACTGATTAATTATTGTATTAGGAAAAGTGGTGCACATAACACAGGCTTCATCTGGTTATTAAGATGCATCCAGACCAATACCACAAAGAGTGCAAAACGTTTGTGAACATTGTAGAACATGTCAGTTTGGTCGGTAGCGTGATCAGTTCTGTGCACGAGCCCATAATGTTTTCCCGTACGGTGTCGGTACATCAAATGAAATCTGCTTTGTTTGTGCACGTTAGTTTGGATGCCTTTATTAATTTAGAGGCGTGCAAGTCGCTGAGGATTTTGTTTTTGGAGGTGGCGAAAACTCTTTATGGACACCTTGCAGTAGGTAGCGTGGGAGTCCCTGAGACAGATTTACTCACTAAAACCTTGGTCCCGCAGGCTTGTCCGGTCATGGCCTCCAATGACACTTGAGCCTTTTGGCCCATTGTATACTACCTGATAAGAGTACAGGTCCGGGAGATCTCAGTTGATCTGCTACACAATAGCTCCCCACTTGTCGCTCCCAGACCTTTTGTTTCACCATGTCATATCCGTGGTTCCCGATCAAGGGCCACTTCGAGGTCCCTCCTAGCAACTGCAAGTACTGCTACTGCTTTTATTTTAATTTTAATGGTTCCATGAATGCAACGCATGCAATTTGCAGTTTTTGTCACTCATGAATGAATAACTTCTGTAAAAAAGTACCTCTTTGAAACATTCACATTTTTCTACTGTCTATACAAATATCAATATAATTATTGACTTTTCCAGACAAGGGGGTAGAAAAGGGTCAACATTTGCAAAAAATTAAATCACCCTTTGTGCTTACACTTGATATATATCTTCAACTACTTTTTAAGATAATCAATTGAAACTCGACACCTATAATAAATTTAATAGTGGTGCTCATGAGACGGGAATATCATTTACAAGGTCCACCTTTTTTAGGATCATGATCTGTTCAACACCCCCCCTCCACTTCCTTTCAATTTTAACATTGACACTCTGGGAAAAATATCTTTGGTAAGTGTTTTGTTCTTCAGCTTTTTGTTCTCTTGTTTTTCATTAACTTGTGCAGATTAGAAGTATTTGAAAAAAATATGCAAATATTTTTTCTGTATTGCTTAACAGAATGAAATTATAGAGAAAAAGTAAGCAAATCTCAAATACAGTTTTCTTTCAAATTTTGGGTGAATAAGTATGTGAAATGGATTTCTGTTATTTTTTAGTAGGGTTTGTCGTTTTAAGTTCAAATTTTTCAGTTTAAAAAAAAAATTACTTCATAAAAAAACTATGATTGTGAAGTTTACCATTATACAATGAAAATTATCTTTTTTGTGAAATAATTTAATGACATTCTGCAATTGAAACCAATAACAATAATGATTTCTCTAAAATATCAAAGGATTAATTAATGTTTTCAAATAACATCATCATGAAAGTGATCAAAACTTGTGTACTAGGACTAGGTAACACATTTGTAATTTTCCGATTCATTCAATTTGCTATTGAATAAAATGGTGGAATAAACAATCTCCGAAATGGCAGACATGCACTTCATGAAAATGCTCGTGCTGCCAGACGAATTTATCAAGAAAGATTTTCTCAATGTCATGATTGTAGTAGTATCAACATTCACTTTCATCTTTGTGAAATGGGTCTACTTCCTTCATTGGAGGCCCTAGAACAGTAAGGAACCTTCAGATACTGTTCTTAATGAAATTCCTAGAAGTAATGAAGGAAAAATTGCAGCTCTGTTGAACATAGCCTATATATTGATATGATAAATTTTTAGAGAACATCTTTATTCTTATGCCATACAGCGCAGGCAAGCTTTTTTGACAAGCCTAGTTGCACATCAGTATTTGGAAGAAAATGATGTTGATCACTGGATTTGGCATACTGAACCATAACTTTGGCCACCCAGATCACACAGCCTGAATCTATTTTGGTTTCCTTCTTTATTCTTCATCAGTGTATTGAACATCAGTTCACAGTGAAGAAGATTTGAAGAATCATCTCATACAGTTATTAGAAATTCTTCTGGAATCTTTGAGCATTGTCGCCAGTCGATAATAAGGTGCACAAACGCCTGCATTGGAGTTGACGATGGCCATTTTGAGAAGTTGCTCTAAATTGATAGCATTTACAATTGTGTTGTACCTTCGGTAAATTTTTTTTTCATAATAAAGATTTCTGTTATAAAAAAAATACAGCTTATAATAATATTAATAATAATAATAAAGCGAAGAGCTGTCACTCCTCTCGGCTTTATACTTCCTTTGGTCTTATTGAAAGTGTGATGTAATTTAAATTTTTATATTATATGGGCCAAAGTACTGTACAGGCCATGTGCTATGTAATTTTCCAGAAGAATAATGTGAGCGAGTGTAATTTGCATTTGAAAGATATGACTGTTGACTATGGGTTGTCCACTCTTGAGTTCTAATGAAAACTGTAAATGAGTGCTTCACAACATTATTTCTTTTACATAAAGGTACAATAATTTCATTCTGTTAGGCAATACAAGACAAATGTTTGCATTTAGTAATTGAAAAACTTCAAGAGAAAGAAAATATAAAAAACAAAAATACCAACTAAGACATTCTTCTCAGCCGACGTCTTTGGAAAATAATTCGGGAGGGTTAACCAGGTATAGAAGACCTTGTAGATAATTTCCATAGTACAAAATCTTTTTTCATGAGCATTAATGTTTGAATTAAACATTGATGAAAATAGAAAATAACTTCAAAAAATGCCTACAATTTATAGAGTTCTTCCAAAGTTCCAAGAGAATTTAGAACTCTAGAAAGATGTGATTTTACAAAAAAATTACCTATATAAATATTGCAAAATAACGAATGTACAAAATCTATCGATGAAATTGGTCTTATTGTGGTCCAGATTTATACCACTAAAAATTAAATATTTGTCCACGAACAATTTCACATGTGTTTTCTTCCACTTCATACACGGGACAATATTGATGCTGTAACCTTGAGAGACCCTTATTTTGTCTGTTAAAAAAACAATCGTCCAGAGAGATTACAAACTTTGTCAAGGAAATCAAAACCAGATTCCAAAAGGAGTGAGGTTTGTACCTTGGCCAATAAATTCCCCAGTATCTCTAAATTACACAAACATTCAAATCTAAACTTTTACTACCTAACACTAGAGTCCCAACGGATACAATGCTTGACAATCAAATTTCTTCACTGGACTTCAGTACAGTATTGAAAACATTGACAAATTGGAGTTTTGCCGCAGCTTGATTCTAATCTGACAAATCGCTCTGACAGTTCATGCTGCTCCTGCCCAGCCTCCTTGGTAATATGAAATGGATTTCACTGATCATCAACCGCATTTTATAAGCATTACAATATTTCAATAATGGTATGGATAAAATTGTGTCCATAATTTGCTCTGAGCCTTTCTGCATGTCACCTTTAATTGTTCATTTATTTAGTTATATATGGTTACACCATTTTTACATATAATACAATTGTAATAAATAGTTAGGTACAATTTTCAGTAGATAAATGTAAACAGAATTCCTTATTATAGTTTGGTAGTACTACTATAGAACTAGACTTTATATATTTTGAATTAATTTGGATCAATAGAGCCATGAATATCATCCAATTCCGAAGTATTCTTGCTATGGGGCTGTGATAGGTTTGGTTGTTAGAATAAAACTGAATTGAAAATAATTTCCTATCTCTAGTTCTGAAGTGTGTGTTGAAGCTCAAAATATAATTACAGTCAATCAGACAATTGACAATTTTAAACAAAAAACAGACGTCAAAAAAAGTTCTACGAATTTCAAGAGCTTGAATGCTTATTGACTGTTCTATGAATGCGTAGTCAATGTGAAAGTCCTCACGGGCAATACCCATTTTAAATGTGCCCTGTCTCAAAAACTTTTTATGTACTGACTCGATCAACTCAATATCACATAAGTAAATTGAACTACCCTGACAGAATCCACTTTGTTCGGTGTGTTTAGAAGCCCATGAATTTCGGACAGAAATTGGTTTATCAAGTATTTTTGATATATCAGACTGCTCACAGATAACCCTATAGTTTGATAGAACATTCTTAGGACCGGACTTGTGAATGGCAACAATATAGGGTTTTTTTCAGTATCCTGGAAAAGAGCAGTGTTTTATTGACAAGTTAAATAAATGATATAATGGTTTGCACAGAGTACATACATTTTTTCAAAAGAAACCCTGGCACTCCATCCAGGCCTCTCGATAATGTTGGTTTTAATCGAGTTCAAAAATAATTTTCAGTAAGATTTAATACAAAGTTATTCAGATTAATGCCCGCATCCTCAGTTTGGGGGACATCCTCCTTCAAACATGCCATATCACAACACTTGTGAACTCTCATAAATATTTATGGTTTTGAAGTTCATTGTTTTCATATGTTTTATATTGTTTTTAAGATATACATACACACACAAAGCCTCAAACAACATTACCCTGGGAACAAAAGACAGCAGACACACTTATGGCATATTGCTTTCTGATTCGCTGCTTATAAAAAACTTTTCATTCTGTGTTATTCAGTCACCTATCAGAAAACAGCTCAAAGGCAAACATTTTCAAATGAATTCGACGCTACTCAGCGGAATAAATTCACCTGGACCGAATTGAAAAAATAAAATTAATTGAATCTCCGTTATTTTGCAACTTTAATAAATTTTTAGTAAAATCGCACATTTATCCGAGTTCTACAGCCTATTAAAAAATATGCCCCAACTTTGAAAACACCCTGTATGTATATGTATGTGTAATCTAACCTCTTGCACAACCGTGAATGACGAGTGTATACATTCGAAAAAAAAAACAAATGGGTCCAAACTTTGGAAATCGCGAAGTTTTGGTAGGTAATACATTTTTATTTCTGTCTTATTAAGGACTTATCGTAAAAATTTCAATGGAAAAATCATTTTATTTTTTGATGAACCATCAACTGTTAGTGGTTGTGCAAGAGATTAGATTATCTCAAAATTGGACGCAATATTTTTGTCTATTGAAGTGGGGAATCCAGCATACTAGCTGGCATAAAATGTCTCACTGTAGGTAATTATTGCGATCAAATATAAATATATTTGTGCAAATAATTTCAAATTCGAATTATAATTGATACCCTAGTGGGCATTTCACATGGCAATGAATAATTTTTCACTTTATTTCATAATCAGTATCTAAGTACTTCTGCACAGAAAATATCCTGTGTATTCAACTTCTGATTAGTTACTTTTATCATTAGGTTTGCCCGGAGGGTTTGTTCACATAAATCATATTTAGATGGACTCGAATATACTTCAGCAAGCAAAGGTCAAAGATGAACAAAATAAAAATTACAAATCAAGGGAACCATCAAAACATAGTACCTCATCGATTTCCTCTTCATCAGATGAAAGTGATGCAGAAAATGATTCAGTGTCCACAATAAATTCTAATACAGAGTGTGTTTCCAAAAGAATTCAAGACGAAGAGAGCTTGTTTATTCATCGTTATTTCAGTAACCACAGTAACAGTTTGCCTTCAAAAATAACAATAGGTTCACGCCGTCTATCTCAGTGTCGTGAAGAGGACGAAGAAGAAGAAAAAAAAGACGTAGTGCCTTCAAACATGTCTACAATAGCGGGTAGTGACAAATCGTTGTCAGATTCGTCGAATGGTTCTAAAGTTTCTGTGATAGATACAATTAGTGGGCCAACCCATAAATTTGTGATAACCAAGACTAAAATTGAGGAAACCAAAAATGAACCTGAAAAAAAATTATCGGAAGCTGCAAAAATATTTGCAAACAAAAAACGATATCGTCAAGCAAATACGGTGCATGTTTCTTCATATGATCCAAACAGACCTTCACTGAATACAATTTTCAAGTCACCACTGCAGAGTCCCCACTACGATTCAAAGTTTTTTGATTCTTCAATGATTGAAATAAAGAGTCATTCATCTAGCACTTCGACTGTAGATCATAGTGGAAGTGTGGAAGATATTTGGGTCAAAAGGAATGACAGTTTGAGTCAGGTGAGTAATTGAAGTGATATTCTTACAATCTAGAGTCCTATTAGATGCTCTTGTCAAGTAACAGACTATATGATTAATAAACCTTCCTGACCAAAGAACTTGTTTGTGAGTAAAAACTAAGGAAGGATAACAACAATAGCCGACACACTTAACCAATTGTTTACTCAGGGCACTGGTAGCTTACCTGTGAAATGTTGAATCACAACTTCTAAAGTGTCTTTTGAACACCTCACACCATAAACATAAAAATTGTGTGAATATAAAACAACCAAAACAATAAATACAAATCAAACTCAATTTTTCACAAAATAAACTTGTGCCAACCACCATAATTTGGTTAATTATCAACTGCAGTGTTGCCGTTTCGGCCATAAAGAATCAATTACGTGAATACTTACTGCTATTTTCAAATTATTCAGATTCATTTTATTCATCACAAAAACACATATGAATTCAAACAATAAAAATTAAAATCAGATGCCCATTTATCGGACTAATAAAAAAAATTGAGAAGATGGAATGCATACAAATAAACAGTACAATTACAATACATTTCAAAAATTCAGAAATGTTATAAAGTTTCGTGCTGAAGGATGTATTACAGATATATTCTTCATCGAGAGACATTCCAATTTGTTATATAGTTGGACTCTTATACAGTGCTTTTTATAGTCTCCCCCCCCCCCCTGGTAACTTTTGAATGGTTTGATGTATAACAATGGGACGAAAACCGTTTGGAATGATATCACCGATACTACTGTTTGAAATGAAAGGCATGATTGCTCAAAAGATGGCAAGGAGGGGCACATCAACTTAAAAGTTTCAAATAGCATGGCTGGCCAAGTGGCACATCGTTGAAAATATTCTCTTTTTACCCATTTAATTTTTTTCGAATTTCGTTAATACGTTTTTTTACAATATGCATTTGAAATGTATGAGTGCGGATCTAAATGGTACCCTTACCTCGATAACTTTTGAACTGTTTGATGTGAAACAATGGGACAGAATGGTATTACCAAACCAAATTTTTTAGAGAAGATACATTACAATTACTCGACAGAAGGCGCTGGGGGCACATCAACTTGAAATTTTTTAAAGACATAGAGGTCGAGTTGCACATCGTTGAAATGGTAATTTAATTTTACTTTCAACCATGGTTGTTCTACGAAATCACAATTGCGATGAATAACACGAAATACGGTCAATAGAGAAAGATTCATGACTTGAATAATTTGTCATTTTTGAATTCGTTTTAAAGCTTAATTAGGTAGAGATTTTGAGTCCATACAATAATCTAATTTCCCATATACATAACGGGTATATTATTATACTTGATATTTCAAATGCATATTATGAAAAAACATGAACGAAATTTAAAAAAAATAGATGATTGAAAAGTATTGGATTATCTTCTCAACGATGTGCCACTAGACCCCCCTCCCCCGTGCTATTTGAAAAACTTGAGTTGATATGCTCCCCTGCGCCATCTATCGAGCAATCACAATGTCTTTCATTTCAAAAAGTAGTATCGGTGATATCTTGTCCCATTATTCTACGTCAAACCATTCAAAAGTTAACAGGGGGGGGGGCTATAAAAAGCCGCACTGTATAATTATGTGAATGGCAAATTTGTGTGAGTAATCCTTATTAATATTTCATTTATTTTGGGTATTATACCAGTGCAAGTTCCATTCTCCTAGAACCCGTTTTCTTTGTATTCAACATAGATAATGGTTGGAAATATACATAAGTTTGGTGATGTTAGTCTTTGCTATCTTTCAAGTAAGTCTTTTTTGTGGAAAATGGATGTACATGACATGACAATGTTTTTAAAAAAAATCTGTACACTGAAAGCCTTATGGGCTTGCTTACAACAAGCTTAAATATATAATGACTAAAATGTTCTAATTAATTTATTAACATTACAACTTACACCTAAATAATGTTTTTTACACTGTAAATAAGGAGATCAATATAACTTCTTTAAATGTTACTGGACAACAATGGATGAAATTTAGTGAATAATATTATGAAAATATGTTGTATATTTGTGTAACTCATCTAGTCTATGTTACTTGATTAGATATTTTATGTATCTATTCGTAAAGATCATCCGTAAAGTCCATAATGTTATTTCCGAAAACATTGAGTGACAATTACAAATGGAACTAATATTTTTTCAAAATATTTCTACACATTTATTTGTTTGAAGAACCTATATTAGAAGCATTCACTACCTCTTATCAATCTGCCATTTTCTTTGTTTTTTCCCAAGAAGTGAAAGGCTAAAAAGTAGTATTGATTCATTGATTGCTCTTTGGGCTCATATTTCATTATTGAACTCTTGATGAAAGATTTTTTAGCATTTCAGTATTGATATAACATTCTCGATTTTTTATATTTGTGCTTCATTCAATAAAATATATTTCCACACTTTCAAGATTGTAGAAATATGATTTCTGATTAGAAATATTGTTGAAAATAAATCCATTCATGAGCTTTACAATGTTATTATATCAGTTTTCACGTTTCTCTGACTTAAAGAAAAGGTTGGGAATATAAAATTGGAAATCAAATCATACAGATGATTCAATGGCTTTTGTTGGACTTTTTTATTGGATCAGGTACTTCCTAAATGCTTCAGTCTCGCTGACCTGCTTGTTCAATTCCCTTACAACCTTCCAATGCTCTTGAAAATGCTTCATGTAGAAAAGAAAAAAAAGGTATATTTCCTTCATACATTTTTTCAATTTTGAATGATGAGTAGGAAACTTTTTTCAATTCATTCTTTTCGTAACATTGAGAATTGCATATTCCTTTGATTCTGACCTTTAACTTGAGCAAGTGACTGAATGATATAGTATCATCCTGTATCCTGTATTTTTCCAAGTTTTTGACGCCAAAATTCCAAATCTTTTCAAAAATGGCGGAGATGTAGTTGTTTGTTCAAGTGTGCAAAGTTATCCAAAAAAAGCAAACGATTTATTTTAACTGATAAATCACATTCATTGTATAACATCTAATTGAAAAAGTGTGACGAATTTGTCCTGTTCAGATAGCAACATACTACCTTCATTTCAACATCTCAAAAGATGAAAACTTACATGATTATTTCTTTCATTTAGAAACCCCCTTGAAAGGAAGACATACGTTGTGTTCGATACACAATGTTTTTAAATGGCCAGTTAAATTCTGGTGTTACAAAATGACCCAAGAAACTTGATATTACAGTATTGAAGTTGGAATAATTTGTTTATAACAAATATCTACTGACAAAGCAAACTTTCTTTGTGGTATTTATTTTGTACCATTCAAACTGAGGCCTCGTCCTTTCTCATCTTGTATAAGGGAGGGGTATTCTGATGTTTGACTTCAGCTATTTGTAATTTTTGCTCAGATCAGTCTTCATTTTGAAAAATATTGTCAGTTGATAAAATATAAGTTCACTTTACATTATTTCATATATCTGGACAATCGGCTGTATCTTCAACATTTTTTTATTTTGGAATATCCTGTTACCAATTCAAATCTATTCCAGGAAATCATCGGAAATATAGGGTTTAATTTCAAATGAAATTGTGCAATTTCCAGTGAACTAGTAATGTCCTAGTAGTAAATTATATTTGTTTGAATTCAAATTGAAATAATAAACTTATTTTATACATTTATTCAGGAATTTATAAATATATTAGATATTTCATGGCTAGTGCATGAATTAGTTAGTCACATTTTCCTATGTTTTTATCACTGGTAATTGGAAACCCATTACCAAAACGACTTTTCTATTATTATTTGCTTACACAAACTATGAACAAGGATTCATTGAAATAGGTTTAATTGAATACAAACCGAGATTCGTACAAAAACAAGTTTATATATCTCATGGAAATAGATTTTTATAGCAATCAATACAGTGACCTCCACATATTACCCATCATTGGAGCTCATAATCTTAGAATAAGTATTTGGCCATAAATCCTCAGAAAAATATATGCTGTTTACTAAACACTGTGTTTTAAATACTTTGACCAAATCTCATTCCCATGCATAATGGAATGATATACACACATTTTTGTTTCTATGGGGCTACTTAAATTCATATAGGTATATGTAGTGTTGATTTCTTAATTTAATTGCAGTGTGAACTTCTGTCAGTTTTCTATAATTGAAGTTATAAAAATTTATTTATGACCAGTGACAGAGATAATACTATAGTCACACCCAACTACCCTTCCCATTGGGGCAAACAGAGTTTTTATTTGCCGACGCACATTTCATTTAGAATGACATAACAGCTGGCTTTTTTCTTGTCCTTACCAAAATTATGATTTTGGACATTTATCGTCCTAATGGGTTTGAAGATTTGTCCCGACGTTTCGATAGCTTGTATCTGCAATCATCTTCAGTTGAATACTGACAAGTTTAGGTGCTACTTGGTCTATCGGTGAAGTGGTGCTGTAATTTCGCTCGGTGCATTGGTACATGTAATTTCGCGCCACTGAAGCCCACCAGAACGATCAGAAGCAGTTTCCTGATCTCAACACTTGGCTGACTAATAGCGTCATTGGTTGGGGCTTCCTTGAATTTCCGTTTGAACCAATGTTCCTTTATATGTAGAATGTTTGCATGTCTTTGATAGGGTCAACCATAAAAAAAATTTGAAGCTCTGGGAAAAGAAGAAAACATTTTGGAGTGAATCAAAAGCTTCCTCACTACTAGAGTCCAATATGTCAAATATAGGAGCTCAATCTCACAACCAATTGATGTGACCTCAGTTGTGCCACAGGGATCTCATATGGGACCCCCGTTATTAAAGCTTTTTGTAAATGACCTCTCCAATGTCATCATCAGTAGTTCTTTCCTTATGTTTGCTGATGACTTGATAATGTTTAGATCCGTTAAATGCATTTCTGATGCCGAAAGTCTGCAGTTGGACCTAAATCATTTTTAATTTAATGAAATTAAACTGGAGCAAATGTAAAAAAAAAATTATTTTCACCTAACTATGATACTATTGATTACCCCTATGAAGTTAGCAAAGCCACTTGCTCAAAAATCGATAAAACCTAGCCCAATATTTGTCGAATAATAGTCGTAAATACAGCAGTGCTAACTTCATATCAAGTTAGCACAGCAACCCCCTAGAAAAAAAATGTGAGCCGTTCTTCTGCTTCATGAAATTCAAAAACTACACGACAATTATTTTTTGGTCATTTGACAATTGTTAGGTAACTTTAGGGGAAAAAAAATTCATTCGAATAAAGGAAATTTTAATTAATTATCGTTTCAACCTTTTTTTTTTTTTCAGGAAATTAAATTCAATTATATTTTGGTTTAAAAGGAATTTTAAACAATATTCAAACGAGATACAGGGTGCATTTCGAAAAAAAGAGAATTTTCAATTGATTCATCGTTCTCAACCTTTTTTTTTGCTTCAGGAAATTCAAAATTTGTTTGGGTTATTCGACAATTTTTAATTGAATTTACAGTTGTAAGAAAAATTGTTCAAGTGATATACAATGAGATTGTTGAAAAAATTTGAATTTTTTTAATTAATCATCATTTACAAAAAAAAACTGAAAATTCTTATTGAAAATTGTAAAACACTTATATTTCGCCTTTCCATGTAAAATGCACAAATCAGATGTACTTATATGAATGCAATGTTTCCAAGTACTCGAAATTTTCTCCGGACACCCGGAATTATCCATAAAAAGGCCTATATTTTCTTTAAAATATCTTTTATTTTGTTAGGTTCAATGGATTTCGACAATTACACGACAAATTTTAATAGCAATATCTCTGAAATTCGACTTTTACTCGTAAATTTACTGTGGTGGCAGTGCTAACTTTATATCACGTTAGCACAGCCACCGCCTATAAAAAAAACTAAATGCGCGTCAAATTTTTTGTACTCACGACAAATTTATGACAATTATTCGACAAATATTAGGCTAGGTTTTATCGATTTTTGAACAAGTGGCTTTGTTAATTTAACTCATCAGTGACCAATGTATTCAAAGATCTGGGGGTAATATTTGACTGTAAACCTTCAAGTATCATATAATTGAAAAATCTTCTCGTGCTCATAAAATATTAGATTTTACCCTTCGTTCTGCTAAACAACCATCTGTTCGTGCTACAGTGTGTCTAAATTAGAAAATACATTTATCTAACCAATCAAATCCCAAATACCATCGAATATATGACCATGTTGCTTGTATATTCGCGAATATACACGCTACTTGCTATAAAACAGGTATTTACCATTGTTTATACCACTCATAGAAGAATAGATGTAGCTTCAACTAAAATAAATACTTGTTTGGAAAAAAATTATAATCACTTGAACGTTAATAAACTAAATATAAATGTATCCAAAACAAAAGCTATGATTCTAACAACACCCTACAAATATAAATGATATAAATTCATGTTTATTGTAAATCAATAACAAAAGAATTGAACTTGTAAGCGAGTTTAAGTATCTGGGTTTTATGTTGGACAACAGTTCATCTTTCGATGCACACCACCCATATATAACAAAACAAAATTTGCAAAGGAACTATATTTTTCACAAGAATTTGTCAACTGCTCCCAAGATCACTATATATATATATATATATATATATATATATATATATATATATATATATATATATATATATTATATATATATATATATATATGGTTTTGATCCAAACAAAATCATATCATTACAAAAACTACAAAATAGAGGCATGAGAGTGATTTTGAAGTTGCAATCGGTATACCAGTATAGCATTCATGCTAAATGCATTACAGTATAATAGAGGCTTTACAAAGCAGCAATGATATTTGTTTTCAAAACTATATGCTACCATAATATTTTGGCGAATTTATTATATATCGAAATAGTACCCATAATTATGAGACAAGACAGATCAATGATTTTCATCTGCCAAGATGCAGCTTCACAAGTTCAATGAGAGTTTTATTTTAAGTTACCTCAAGACATAAAAAATAGCAAAAGTCTATATATATTTAAATCCAAAATGAATGATTATATAAAAATGAATAATATATTACAATAATAAAATGATTACTCAAATGTTTTTTGTTTTGTTTTCAGTATGAAGAAATGCTGCCAATGTTAGCTTTTCTTTTTCTTTTTTAGTTATTGCTCTGTATTTATAACTTTTCATTGCTGTTTCCAGGCTGTAAGTATATAGGCCTGATTTAGTGTTGAATTTATTTTTTTCTTTTCTTTTGTATAATACGTATTACTCAAATCTAATATGTATTGTTTGTATATTAGGATTTTCCTTGGTATATAATCTTGTCATATACCACCTGTGATTGAGAGTCCTATCAAATAGCTGTAATTTAACTATCACTAGAACCTTCTACTTTGCAAATTTTTACACCCGTGCTAGGTACGGTATAATATTATGGGCGGCAGTGTAGAAATGCAAAGAATCTTTGAAATTCAGAAGCGAGCCAACCGCATTATAAACCAACTGAAATATTTCGAATCATTTAAAAAAAAATTGAATTACTGACTATATCTGCATTGTATATCTATAAATGTATAAAATTCGTCTCCAAAAAAGCTACTTTGAAAAACATAAGCAATCTGGAGCGTATCCCACAAGAATAAACCAGATGAAAAGAGGTGCGCTATACTCTAGTATTCGTTTCTACAACCACCTACCAGAAAAAATTAAAAAAGAAGAAAATTTCAATAAAACCAAGAAATCTTTAATAGACGTACTCGTCAACCTGGAGACCTATAAACCTGACAAATTGTATAAATCTTGCCTTTTAGCAATTGTTTTTTATTTATACCTAGTATAGATATTTTGGGTAGAGTATACTTTAATATTATTGCAAAAATACCACTCTACCCAATTTCTTTAAATTTTTTTTTCAAGGAAATTTGGACACAATAATGTCAAAGTATACTCACCAAAATATCCATCACTTGTGATATAACTACTGAGTATTCCAAAAACGATTTTGTCCGATTCACAGTGAATGCTCAAAATGATTCGCATTATTTTCCAAACAATAAGAGAGCATGTTTTCAAATTCCTGTCTCACATTCGCGAAAGTTTTGCGGGAGATATTGCAGCACTCTCGACTAATGCGATTGATCCTTAAGTTCTTCAATTGAGGCTGGTTGAGTTTTATAAACTGCAGATTTCAGATGACCCTTCAGGAAAAAATCTAAGTTGGTCAAATCTGGGGATCTTGGAGGCCACACGATAGGTCCTCTCCTTCCAATGCAACGGTTATTATAATGGTCATCCAACCATTGTCTCACAGGCCGTAATAGTGTGGTGGAGCGCAGTCTTGTTAGTAACGAAGCTGATCTTCATTTAAGACTCGGTTGCCGTCTGCATCAATTTGATTTTCCAGCTGGTCCACAATTAAAGGCTCTATCCTAGTTTTCGACATATTGAGATACAGTTCTCCATTAAGACTGCTATCGATAAATAAGGGTCCTCAGTTTTGCTTACAGTTTTGCTTATTGACCTCCCCAATCAGAAAGAAAGTACATTCATCACTAAAACAAATGTTCCGGGCGCAGCATTATTTAAGTTATTCATCAGTACGCAAAATTTTAGCTATCAAGGTCAGCATCACCTAGTTCTTGAAAACATTTTCATTTTAAACGAAAAAAACTTATGATGCTTCATAACTGTCCGCACTGATTCATGACATATTCCTATTTCCCTTGCAGCCTTTCGCAACAAAAATTGAGGATAAATTGCAAATTTTCGCAGTATTTCCACAATAGCAGCTTCTTCAAGTACACGTGGTGTAGCCATCTTTTTGTTTTTTTACAGAGTCCTTTTCCTCAAATTTGGTCCCTAATAATATGTATTCGTGGCTAACATTTTTTTCTGCGTGACATTCGTTTTTTTTCCTTGTATGCTGGTCTCGTCGCCAGTTGCACCTCAGCGTCTTGGGCTTTTTGTGCCTTCCGGTTTTGTTTTACAGCACCCACTCCGTAACCCTTAGTCCCCTCTTGTCTGTACAGGTTCTTCATCAATTGGCTGTTGTATTCTTCGAATATTGCTTCTCTTTTGAGGTCTAGTGCCTCGCATTCTGACAATATGTGTTTGGCCGTTTCTGTCCCTTTTCCACGTCTGCAGGAAAGTTCTCCGTTGTTCAGCCACATTTTGTGCAGGTGTCCTCTCATTGGGCTGTAACCAGAGAGAAGGCCCGTTATTGTTCTAACTTGGTTCCCACTCATCTATGACGGTTCCTTAATAAATGTTTTCCTGTGGTGCATGAGGGGGGCTTTCTTCCAGCGCTCTGTTTGTTTTTATTTGACCCAGTCCCCTATGCAGCCTCGTACGGCCGTATTTGTCACCCCAAGTGCGGTTTCTGGGCCAATATATGGAGTTGATGAGCCCGTCCTAGCTAATTAATCATCTTTTTCGTTGCCCTTGATGCCACAGTGTCCTGGAACCTACATCAAAGTTATTTTGTTGTGTTCTGCGAGGGCACTGAGTTCTTACCAGTCTTGATGTCACTTTGGGAATCGTGAGAGCCTTCAGTGACGCCTGGTTGTCTGTGCATATTTAGATCCGTGCGTTACGCACTTCCCTCATGTTGTTTTTTCTCTCACACATTGCAAGATTGCGTACATTTCCGCTTGTAATACGGAAGTATTTATTCCGAGTGAGGTACTCAGTTGGGAGCTTCTCCCCTCACTGTATATTCCAGCACCAGATCCTGCCTTGGTTTTGTATCCGTCTGTGTACCAGGTTTGCTCTTGATGGTGTCAGGTTAGTTTTGAGTCTAGGATTACCCCGAGATATTTAAATTGGCCCGACAGCTGGATGTTGGTCCCTTGGAGGGTTAGAAGTCCCAGGCCCTCTAGCTTCCTTCTTCAGATAAAAGCTACAAAGGTTGATTTGGGGGATATTTAAACCCTCTTCATTTAAATTCTCTCCCTAACTGTCGTGTTGAATTTTTCTTGGACTATGATGACTATGACGTCTGCGTACCCAAGTGTTTTTTGTCCATTCGTTTCTAGTGTGATTGGCAGGTTATTCACCACCAGGTTCCAGAGCAGTGGGGACAGTACACCCCCTTGCGGACAGCCCCTGGTGACCTTGGCTGCCAGTGTTTCTCCCACTAGAGAGAAGTAGATTATTCTTTCTCTCAGCCTGGAGTCTATCCACCTGCAGCAGGTCTCATTGATGCCTTTTCTTCTCAATGCCCTTGAGTTTAGAGATGTATTGTTGAATGCTCCATCGATGTCTAGGAATGCACCCAACTAGACCTCTTTGTTTATCAGAGCAGTTTCTCTACGAGTTGGGGTAATGCTGTTTCTGTACATTTGCCTGTTGTGTAGGCACATAGGACCTTGTGTAGAAGTTGGTTTGCCAACACTGTATCCCTAATGTGCCTATCCAACAGGTTTTCTTGCGTCTTAAGCATAAATGACAAGACTTATTGGCCTCAGAGCCTTCGCTCCATCCTGTCCAGTTCTTCGAGGTTTGGGAATGAAGATGAATTGCTCTCAATACTTTTGGTATGTATCCCAGTGCAAGACTGGCCCTTAATGCAATGCATATTTTGTATGCTAGTAGGTCAATTCCTTCCTGTAGCAAAATAGGATAAATACCAACTTCATTTTTAATGCCGTTAGGTCCCTAGAACAAAAATTTCCAAGCGGCAGTATTTTTATATCATTTCTGATGTTCTCGGTGAGGCAGATGAGTATACCAGTTGGCCTATTCCCCCCGAGTCCCATAATTTTCTTCTGTTAATCTTGTATAAGGGCCACATCAAATTCCCCTTTTATTGCAGCAATGTCTGCCGAAGCTCCCTTTCTGTGGTGCAGGTTCGCTTAAAGGACCTTGACCGTCGCCATTGTCCCCGTTGGCGAGATCCTTCAGGAACCGGAACGTTACCCTGTTCATTTTATAGAAGGCCTCAAACTGGTCCTGTTTCAAAAGCTCGTCGACGGAGAACGCATACGCGCTGTCTCCTCCTGATCACTTTCTGGTCCCGAAAAGAAATCTAGGACCCTGGGTCTTTTGGGAAGGTCTTTTGACTCTACAACACTGGTGTCAGCACCCTCCCACAGTTAGCCCATCCATCTTTTCCAGGAGCCGTCCTCTTGTTTTTTCGTTCGGGTAGGTTGAAGGTTAGAAACGGTTGCAGTTCTCCTGAAACAATTATCATATTTTGCAATTTCAATTATTTTATCCATAGAATAAACCATTGTCACGAACCCAAAAAAACGCCTACAAAACTCGAACAATGAAAATTGACGGAAAAATTCACAAAAGTCGAATGTTCACAACCCAAAAATAACGTTACAAAATGAAGGAGAACTTCAACATCAACACACGAGAAAAACTAACAAATAAATCCCATACTCGAGATTTCGAAAATCCTTTGCGTAAGTCCAATAACTCTTCACAACAAGGTTTCGAATTAGCAGAAAGAAATTTTAAAACAGCAATAAACGGTATACCTACCTGATAATACGAAGTTACTAATAGCATACATAGTATTTTGTGTTTCTATGCCAATCAATGAATGTAAAAACATTCCACTTTTGTGAGTTTTTCCATGATTGTCATTTCTTCAGTTTTTTGGGTTCATGACACTGGTTTTTTTCCTTAGTGGAAGAAAGGATGTACTGTATGCGAACAGGATAATTGTTTTAGAATTCATTTGTCATTGAGATTTTTTTGAGTATCTTTGACAATAAGGTCTCCACACCCCCAAATTGGCTACCACAGAAAAGCATTTTTAAAGAGCTTTCCAATGTTGTATCACACATAAGAGGTTGCCATTTAAACTTTTGAAGTGGTGTTGATGGAGTGGAGGAAGTGAGAGTATAAAGGTTCGCTTTTATGCTATTTTGGTTACCCCAACCTTCTTTTTTCATTTCCGAGATATTCCCACTGGCAACTTTTGAATTTGACACTGTATATATTGTGCACAGGTGAGGTCTATTTTAGAATTCAATTCTATAATATGGTCCCCAATGCTATAAAGTTGGCTCTGATCTTTTGGAGGGTTGTTAAAATAAATAAAATAAAATAATTTAAAGACAACCTTTCATTCAAGCCGTGTATTAAAACGTATGAAATAAGTTTAAGTCATGGCTGACAATGATTTGAATATTTTTTGTTGAATTATTTGGTTTTAAAAAGCTTGTCGCGTGAAGTGGTCATAAAAGTAGGTACCAATTAATTTGATTGGGCAGTGATTGGTTGGTAAGTAAGAACTTAAAGTATTTAATTTTTACAAAGTATTCATAAAAGTAGGTACCAATTAATTTCATTGGACAATGATCGGTTGGTAAGTAACAACTTGTCGAAGTATTAATTTTATTACAATTCACGCAACAAGCTTTGTAAAACCAAATAATTCACAAAAATAATTAAATCACTGTCAGCAATGACTTAAACTTATTTTATAAGTTTTATTTAGTAAACGGCTCAAATAAAAGCTTGTCTTTAAAAATGTTTTTTATTAGTTATTTTATTTTTTGCTTTTTAGTTAGTTTGCCTTAATCTGTTCATTTTTAGTAGAGCATCGTTATTACGAGGTCTCTTCCCTGTAAGTTTTGAGCTGAAAGAAATCATGATCTCCGACCCCAAAAACTCCCACACCAATTTGAATAGAATCTGACTATAATCACAAAACTCGTCCGCCATTTTGACTTTATAGATTCATAATCTCTGAATCTGAAAATCCCCTCATACCAATCTGGAATAAAATATGACCATAATCAGAAAACTCGTACTCCATCTTGGGGCCACCATCTTGAATTTATAAATTTTGACGAATAATCCAAAACCTCCGACCGCGAAAACCGCTGTATACCAATTTTGAATCTAATCGGACCATAATAACAAAACTCGTCTTCCATCTTGGGGCTGCCATCTTGAATTTATGAATTTCGACAAAAAATTCATAACCTCCGATCCGAAAACCCCCGCATCCCTTCTTGAATCGAATTGGACCATAATCACAAAACTCGTCCTCCATGTTGGAGCCGCCATCTTGAATTTATGAAGGTTTACAAAAATTCCCGAAAACCCCCACATACCAATTTTGAATGAAATCGGACCATAATTACAAATTTCGTCCGCTATATTGGAGCCGCCATTTTGTTTTTTTCTGTAACAAAAATTCCATAATGCATTGTCACCAGAATTGTGAACATCTGCCAAATTTCAAATCAATCGGACAAATAGAAGTCGGCCAAAATTCACTTGCAAGATTTGACCCTAACGAACTAACAAGTGAAACTAAATAAAAGCTTGTAAAAAGACAATATTATGTAATTTTGAACATACAAAATGGACTCCACAACTTAGCGGGACGTCGATTTTGCTAACTGCTGTGGAAAGCATTATACATAGAGAGGGGCATTGGTTCAAACGGAAATTCTAGGACTACATCAAAGCAATGACACCTTTAGTTGACCAAACATTTATATCAGGAATGTAGTTACATAACTTTTTGCCCGATTCATGAGTTTTTATTATTAGCTAACTAGACTTTTCATTCTGTTAGAATCTACCACGCTAACTGACACGTTAAAAAATATTATAATTTAGTGTCGTTTTCAAAGTGGTGTAAGATTCTCTATGAGATGTGGCTATTTCACTGCAAAAGGAGCTCATATGGCTTATTTCAATCGCAGGCTACATACAGAATAGGAAAACTCGACCAATGTTCACATAATATTGAAATTTCAAATAAATAAATATATCTTTCAAATACTTAAAAATAAAGGAGATCTTCCGGAAAAGGAATCGCAACATCTTATAATACAAGGAATAAATCAAATCTTGTTCTTCCTCAGCCGAGATTAATATTCAGTTATATCCACCTATCTGTAAAATTCTTCTACAAACTGCCATCGTATACTCAATAAATGCCAGCTTATAAATTTAAAACAAATTGTAAAAATCTGTCCTCACACTAATTCAGGAATATCTTATTTGTGATATCTCCTATCATTTATTTATTTATTTATTTCTACGCTATTTATAAAAAAAATCAACAAATGCCTAATTCTATCATATCATATTCATTGTATATCAGCGACAGTTCTTACTAAATTTAACATTAAATTCACATATGTTTCTTAATATACCTAATATATAAACTTAATATTCTATGAATCGGTTTTGCAAAATATTACATACTGTTGAAAATTCACGTCGCTGGTGATATACCTATACTATATTGTTTCCTATAAATATGCACGATTCGAGAAACATAATTTTTTCATTAAGGATAAGGTATTTTGATTGAGGTGAGATGATTTTAAAGGATTCTTCTGTAGGTATTGGTAAGGAATATAGGTGGAAGTAATTATAACTTTCATTTTCCACAATTGGTATCTCTATGATAAAAATTATTTTATTTCCTTTACTATAACTTTTGATTTCCATTATTTTTTCAAAAAGAAGAATATTTTCAACTTTTGGTTCGAATGGTATTTTATTATTATTTGTTAATTGACTAACAATTATTTTTAATTCTTGCAAAATTTCATTTGGTTCGGCAATGGAATTATAAAAGGTATTTAGTTTCGAAAAAGTAATTGTGATTTTGATTCTTTCTAAAATATCGTGAATTACTTGAAAAGCTGTGGTCATCTGAGAAATCATTAGTTGAATGAGAAAATAAGAAGTTTTGGAATTTTCCATTTTTATAGTTTGTAGAATTTTTTCAATCTCAGTAATACGATTTTGCATTAAAATCTCATTATGTGCCATAGTTCTTGTAGTATTTTGAAATCTTTCAATATATTTTTGAAGAAGGGTGATTTGATCTTTCACAATGGTTTTTAATTTCGATTGATTTTCAGATAATGTCATGATAGCTTTATTATATTTTTCAGCATCATTTTGCTCTAAATTTCCTGTTAGGGATTTGATAATGGATCCTAATCCATCAATTAAACCACGTTTTATTCTTTAATCATTCTAAGTGTTCAGTTGATTAATTTGAGAATATATTTTTCGTTCAATTGTTTCAATTAATTCGTATGAATTGTAGAATTCTTTTTTATAGTTGGCTTTAGTAGTATTCAATATAAAAGTGTCTTTCAATGTAGTAAATTGTTTTTGAAGTACATGAAATTCTTCGATTATGTGATTAATGTCAAATATCTGGATAAATGACCAGTGGTCAATCTTATTTTGGTCATTTTCAATTTTGAAAGGTAGGAGACCAGGGTTGTATTCAAGGTGGTGGAATCTTGGTTGGATTAATTTTCCGTTGGTGCAGCTGATAAGCAGTAGTGTGATGATTGCTTTCATCTTTTTCTTTCTTCTGTTGGTTCCTTAAGCTACTGCCAATAAGATTTGGGCGATGCTTTTCCTCGTCTCTGGACTTCCTATGACTAGCCTGGCGTCGACAATGTGGCTCCACCAGTTTTTTGAAACTTCGGCGATTTGGGTACTCTGCTTCGAATGTGTTGAATTTGGCGATGTAGTCCTCGTCCAACACTGCTTTCCAGTTGGTTTTCTTCGAGTCTTTCGGGTTCTAACACACTTTTTCAGAGTTTGTCAATAAACTGTTAATACAGAACGATTTCGCGATTTATGTCGAATCGTTTGTCAAATCCTACAACGACTGCACCAGTTAAGTATTCGGAACTAGAAATTAACTTGTTAAAAAAACACAAGTTTGGAAAACGGAGCAAACATACAGCTTGGTGTCTCTATATGAACTGATTTATTTTCATGATTCGATTACATTGGAAAGAAGCACACCTGCTTATCTTAAAAGTAACATTCAGCAGTTTATTCATTCTGCACTACAAATAAATAGATATGATTAATCTTAAATAGTATTATTGTTCCTATAACTTGCGCCTAAGTGATTTAACACTTGTTTTGTGCAGAACGTAATTAACATATTTTTTTTATAATTCAACAAGTTTGATAATATCTTTCCTATACTATATTAAATAATTTTACAATTGTAAATATAAAACAAAGTAAATTAATCAATTAGTTTTATAAATGAAAAAAAGTTGTCATTTATAAACGTCTTACATTGCAATGAAAACTTTTTGTAGTTACTAATATTCCGAATTCTTAAAGGTAATAAATTGTATTTTTTTGAGGCTAGATGGTAAGCAAACTTAGAATGTACATTTTTATTAGAGTTAGGTACTTTCAGCAATTTGTATGATATTATGCAAGATATGATTTTTTAAATGTATTTTTTTTTATGCATAAATGTTACCAAAGTATGAAAGTACAGAGATCTTATGTTGCCCCCCCCCCTTCCATAAAGTAGTCTGGTTGAGTATCGTCTACCTTTTTTGTAAATTATTTTCAATACATAATTTTGAATTGTAGACAAGGTTTTTAATGAATTGTCATATAATGCTCCCCAAACCAGTATTCCATATCTTAAAAGTGATTCCACTAGGTATTTGTATACCAAACAATATATTTTTACTCAAGATATCCCTTAATTGATAACATTTGTATATTAGTTTTCTAACTCGTTTTGTTAAATATGCTACATGTTAATTCCATTTTATATTTTTATCTATAATAATTGCTAAATATTTAGTACTTTCAACTTCTTTTATGCCCTTAATATTAATGCTGTGAAAATTAGGTCTGTGATGGTAAATGCTATATAATTGGTTTTCTCTGCATTTAAAGACTACTGATACCCATCCAACCACATATTTATGACATTCATACCTTCTTGAACGCTTTCCTTTGTAACTTCCCAATCATATCCACTAAATATGGACACAGTGTCATCAGCATATGATACTACTTTGCTAGAGTGGGGATAGAGTGGGATTTCACAATTCATTTTATATCAAAGTCAAAATAAACTCAGTTGTAAATTTCACTAGGAACTTGGATTTACGGGGAGCAACTTCACTCACTAAAAACGTTTATGGCTCAAAATTATACACATTTAAAAATTCTGAGCCATTCTCTCCTCCAACTCTTTCTGATGCATGATGTTCTTTATGAAAGCGTGTAGATGAGACCAATTTTCACTCTCAATCATTTTACTATGTTATTCGGACCAATCTCATCACCATTGCTACTGTCAGCTGCTCACAGTCCAGCCTCCATCTGGGACAGTGGAACAGAGAGTGTTCTAGTGAATCATCCCTTGCGTAGTATCTACATTCAGAGTTCTCGGTTTTTCCTATTTGGTGTGTAATGGTCCCAAAAGACATGTGGCTGGTCAGCACCTGTGTATGGAAGTATTTCAGTTTTTTGTATCCACATGTGGCCCATGGGGTTATAACCAAGCCCTCCTCTTGTTGATCTTGAGGTGGCAACTTCCTTCCCTATATAGGACGTGCCTCTCCTCCGCTTAGAAATCAATTGGTGCCAGTTATTATCTGAATAGCTGTAGTGGATACTGTTTGGTAGGCACTCACCACTCTCAGAAGCATCTTCCGTTAAATCGATTTCATTCTTCTTTTCTACGTCTTCATCCTCATGGCGCCGTGCCATACTGGTGCCCCATATAGGAGCATAGAGTGCGCTACACTGCTCTTTTGTTGCTGCTAGGATCTCCTGTGTTCGGCATCAGTCTTGCTAGTGCCGCCATACTGCAGCTTTTTTGGTCTTTCCCGATGTCGAAAACAAGGTCCCTTTTCCGAGTGCCCTTGAGGATCATGGCCGCTAGTTCAAGGCGATGCTTCCAGCCAGCTGCGGATCCTTCTGGTAGATTCCTCTACCCTCTGAAAGAGATCTTCTTTATCTTGTGCAGTGACTATCAGTGCCAAGTCGTCAGCTTAGGCGATAGTGTTCGAGCTTTCTGTCAGCTCGACCTTAAGGACACCGTTGTATAACACGTTCCATAGGTGCAGCCCTAGGATCGAGCCTTGATGAACTCCCGCCATTACTTTCATGTCCTCTCTGTCGATTCTGATTCGCTTACTTCCGAGGTAGCTACTAATTATGGTTATCAGATACTTAGGTGTTTTCTGTCTGATGATGAAGCTCCAGGTCGCCTTGTTGAACGCATTTCTTACGTCTAGTGTGATTACCAGCACACACCATCTGTTGCTATGGTTACTCGCAACTTCCATCACTACCTCAACTGCGTCTATTGTTGAGCTTAAAAGCCTTACTGGCTCTGGGATAATTCACCACTTTTCCTAGGGCTTGCTTAAATCTTTCCCTTAATAACGCCTTGTAAATTTTGCTACCAGCACTCTCTAAGCACAGGGGTGCTGTAGGTTAAATGATGTGTGCTGTAGAGACTTCTATATATTTTCCGGAGTCTTTCGGTATGAGCATCAGTCGTGCAATTTTCCACTCGGTCGGAAACACCCTTGTGGTAAGCCGTCTGTTCAGTATGCCCAGCATCTATTCCGGAAATAGCTTTACTGCCATTTTTTTATTGCTTCTGAGGGGATCCCATCGAGACCAAGAGCCTTCCCATCTTTTAGGTGGTCTGCTGCTGTAACTAGTTCTTCTGGGGTAAAGGGATTTACCTCCTCCTCAGCCCTACCGGGGATATTCAAGCATGGTTTCGTTTGGATGAAGTGATAAACTTTTGGAGATATTGTTTACCGGTTTTGTATTGGTTCCTAAGGTGAGTCTTCTTCTCATCGGAAATAACTGCTTACGCGTCTCCTTGTTCGGATGCACTCGTCATGTTTGGTTCTGATCTCCTGGTTCCACTACCGCGACAGCAGCAATGGAAGTCCTCCTCAACATCCCTCCTTTGCACATCAGCGTAGTTAAGGAGGCAAGAGTGAGTGTATACAGAAACCTGTCGAGGTCAACAAGTAATAGGGGAGAAAGTAGTCGCAAGATCGGGAACGAAATAAAATCCCATCCGATTCTAGCAATGCCACCAGACACAATGATCCCCCTATACAACTTTGATAGACCTTCTGAGATTCTCCTCCCGAGCAAAGAAGAATGGGTGACGAAAGAACGAGAACTCACAAGGGCCAATCTACAATGGTACCGAGTGGACCAAAGGGAAAGTCCTGTTTTCAAACTAGATAGATGAAAACTGATAACTCTGAGGATCAATTTTTATGACAAACTTAATGGTGAAAACAGCATATCGATATTTATCATCGTCTCTGAGTTACAGCATGTTTTTTTTATTTCCGCCCCTCCGACGGTAAGTAAGACATTGGAGTTTTCTGCAATCTCATTACCATGCAAATACCACATCTCTATATGAAAATAATCTTGACATAAGATTTCTTCCAATTATATGGATTTTTTTTTCAAAATAAAGTCAAATGTGAATGAATTCACCACTATGACGTAAGGGATTAGAGTTTTCTGCAAATTCATAAGTTATGCAAATACTATATTTCCTAATGAAAATAATCTTGACACAACATTTCCTAACAGATATATTTTTTTAATTAAGTACAATGTGGATTGATTCACCCCTCGGACAGCAAGTAAAGGAAAGGAGTATTTGGCAAAGTAATAAGCCAGTCACATATTACCTTCCTATATTAAATATATTGGGACACAACGTTTTTACCAATGACATGGACTTTTTTAAATAAAGTATAGGGGAGGATTTCTGCCCCTCCGACGGCAAGCAAGGAATTGGAGTTTTCTGAAAAAACTACACCACCATATGAAAGTAATAATGATATATTTTATTTTAAATAATGTCAAATGGGGATGAATTCACCCCTCAGAAGTCAGGTATGGGAATGGAGTATTCGGCAAACTCATAAGTCATGCAAATACTATCTTCCTATGTGAAAAGCATTGTTACACAATATCTTTTACCAATGATAATGATTTTTTCAAATGAAGTCAACAGAGGATGATATCCGCCCCATCGACGGCAAGTAAATAATTGCAATTTTCTGCAGTCTAATTACCATGCAAATACTTCATCTTCGTCTTCTCATTGATGATTTTGTTTTAAATAAATTAAATTAACTCCTCGGGAGGCGAGTCGGGGAATGGAGTATTTGGTAAACTCATAAGCTAGGCAAAAACAATTTTTCTATAAGAAATGCGTAGCGATACTTTTTTTAACGATAATATGAAATTGTGGAAAAGTAGATGTTGAATGAGCAGTTACAACTGGAAATTCATATTTTTGTTATTTTCAATCATTTATTACACAAAGGACAACAAACAACTTTTTATTTCAATCTATATGAAAATTAAAACTATCCCCCTTCTCCGAATGGCAGTTGAGAGCTGTTCCTTTCTAAAAATAATCGTAAGAAATTTGGCTGGCAGAAATTAGCTGCCAGATATTATGGGAATTTTGGCTGCTAACTTCACAGCAGTTATTCGATGTGCGTAAAGGTTTTGCGTAGTGTAGACCCATCTATTGACCACGATAGATAGTGACACCATTTGACATGCGTTAGGGTGAGGTGGTAGTGACGCCATTCAACATGGGCTGCATACGTCTGTCTCTTATTGTGTAGTATTATGCTACCTCGTTTGCTGTTTTACATTCTTGTACTTACAGGGGAGGCTGTTGTACCTTGGTTCACCTTTCAGTTTCATGACAAATGCTGTTATCTACGTAACAGAACTGTATTAAGACAATGTTTACTCAGTAGAGTGCAAGCAAGCATAAGAGTGACTGTCTATGTGCTATTTTTTTCGAGTAAAATATAAATATTTATTTTTAGCTCAAAAAGTAACTACTTTTGGTTCTATCTACTGTTTATTTTTTTACAAGTTGACGATGTGTTTTGTGTTTTAAATCACATTCTACCTGAATCACTGCCCATTGGTGAATAATTTGTTATGCCATATTTCAGTTTTAAATATAACCTAGAATATTGAGGAAGATAAGTTTATGAAAACGCACCATCATGTACCTACCTTGGATCGGCTAGAACTGATGGACAGTTGTGGTTCGAAGTGGACTTTTCTAGCTTTAACGTTAACTATTATTGTTAAAAGTTAATTAATATTGAGTAAAATCAAATTTACATACCTATATTTTTGCCTATTACTTTTAAGTTATAAATTTCATATTGTAACTTTTTGTACACATGTATACAAATAAAAATTTGGTTATACTTCAATAGAATCTTATTTCTTCTTGTAATGAAACAATATAATGTAATTTCTGTATAAAAATGTTGTTTTTAATACATATTATCTACCTTTTAGGTACAAGACGTTGATGAACCAAGGTACACTAGGGCGTGATTCATGTTATGGTCTTGTACCATTGATCACATATCAATAAAATATAAATTTTTTTTTTCTATAACTGTTTAATATTTAAATTCTCGAAAATACATAGTGTTTTGAAATAAAAATATGGCTTTTAAAAAAATATAAAAGTAAATTGTTATCCAAGGTACAACATTCTCCCCTACTAAGTGTTTTTCCTTTTTTTACTTCTGTGCTGTTTAGTGATTTGTATTTATTGTCTTGAAGATAATAACGAACTGACTTGGCCTTCTTCTGGACTCTGTGTTTGTGTTACGCGTTTGAGGTTCAATAATACTTACTCATGCTGTACACTTCTCACATATACGCTAATATGCAATACATTTATGGGGAATGCAGAGACAATGGTGCTGCTGCAGCTAATCTGTATCGCGAAAGATACTTGAATATTAACAATAGAAAATTTATAATTTTCGAAATACATAGTATCCATTTTTTATGATTGCATAAACTATTTCTTCAGATCAGCTACATTATATATAATATATTTGCGAGTGTCTGCGTGTGCAGTGTTTATTTCTCTGTATTAATATGTTTACGGGGGTTGATTTATTCGAAAATATGAACAGGGTGTTCATAAAATCAGATGTGGAATCATCTGTGACCGAAAGCTAAACTTTAGTTACTATCTTCCATCGTTCAAGATAACCTCTTGTGGGGTATTCATGTTGTGAATTGAAAAATCCACGATAAAAATTGAATTATTTTTTGTGAATATCTAACAGAAAACAACTACTTCTCCGGCTGAAGCCCGCTGGACATTTAACTACATCTGATAGATATTAAGAAAGGACTTTTACTCAAAAGGCAAAGAAGAATGTTTTTCAAAAGAGAGTACTCATCAGAAATCATTTGTAACATGGATGCAATAGAGGCATCATATTCACTAGGTCTTCAATACATTTTTGTCGACAAAATCTATTTCATGCTTCCACGATCATCAGGAAGACTGAAGAAATGGGAAATATATTTTCTAGAAGCAATCTCACTTTGCAAAGATGAAAAAATCATATATCTCAGAGAGCGCTTAAGAGGCTTGGTTTCATTGCAAGGTCATCAACAGACTTCTCTCCTACTATAAAATTTTTATATTGTTCTTTAGTTTGATCCTTGTAGAGTACAACACTATAATTTCGAACCCATACTATCTCAAGCATATTCATCAAATAGAAAATGTGCAAAATAAATGTTTGACAATCATAGTTTACAAACTAGGCTTAGTTGTTGGTGAGTATAACTATAATGAAGTCAAAAACTTATGTATATGTCTACCTAGCCAAGTGATCGTAGCATTACCTCATCTCTAGTTTACCTTTTTAAAATTATCTCCGGCATAATCGACTGTCTAGAAATTATCTCTGTAATACCATTCATTGTTCCAAACACATCACTCAACAAACTATGGTTTTTATTCACCTACATCAAATATGTTAAGAAATATAGGAAATATGTATTCTAATAAAATTGATATCTTTTGTGAGAATACAAATAGTTTAAAAAAACAAGTATATCTAGTTTGTTGCTCAATTAATATTTAGTTTTATTTATTAGTAATTTTGTAAAGCTGAAAATTTATATATATACATATATATATATATATATATATATAAATATCTGGGAAATGAAAGATGATATCCATATTTCGAGAAAGCAGATGATCTTGATGTCAAAGGGTCCTCCTATTTACGTAGAGATCCATCACTAGGCTTCATCCGTTTTTTTAAATGGCATCCCAGATTTTTCAATGCTTTTTGCGATTCTTCATCAAATTCTGAATTCAGCCATATAGCCATATAGTTTCCCTTGAATACTGATGAAAAACAGCAAGTTTATTGCATATTATAAAGAGGGCCATGAAAGCGTCAAAATAAATGCAATAATACGAGTATTCATCAATCTGTCAGATTTTACGAAAGTGTATCCAGTTTTGTGTTGGTTTTTCGTAAAATTGAAAAATGGTTCAATTTTCGAATGCAGACAACTTGGATATGATATGTATTTATGGCGAAGCAAGAAGGAATGCAAAAGAAGCAGTGATAATATACGCTAATCGGTATCCCGACAAGATTACCGTCAGACAAAACATTCACTAGCTTAGCCAAATCTTTGGCACAAAATGGATGTTTTAATGAAAAGAAGCGAAAAAAAAACGAGTTCAGATGAGAATCACACTGTTGCAGTGCTAGGTCAAATGGTATTGGAACCAGCTAGTTCTACCAGACAAGTAGCAATGGATTTTGATATTTCGAAATCGTCAATACAACGTATTTTGTATAAAAACAAATTTCATCCCTACAAAATACATCTGGTTCAAGGACTGCAGCCAGGTAATAACCTTTATTATTTATTGTTCATAACTATACCCTAACAACACAAGTACATCCCCTGTATATCCCAGTGACGTCCTTCATTTGCTACTAGGACGTTCCTGGGATATCCTTTGTCAGGACATGGTATATACTAGGAACGTCCCAGGGACATCTACTTTCCACCAAAAAGGACATCCAAGGGACACCCTATGGTACATCCCCTTTTTTTTCATTCATTTAATTTGAAAAATTTCATGGGAAAAATGAAATCCAAAGATTCTCAACACAAAACGAGTTTAATTCAGAAATTAATATGTCATATTGTGTTAAAATATGATAAAAAAACGACAAACAAAAACTCATCCTATATATAAATTCATATGACAAATAAACAAAAAAAGACTAGGTGAATTAGTTGAAAATTGTACGCATATTAGGGTGTTGCATGTATTGCAGGCATTACATTCTCTTTTTTTCTGTGGCTGCTGTCCTTGGTCCTCCTGAAAATCTTCTGCAAAGCCCCCTAAATCTGTTTTTTATTGCCAATGGCTTCAGAAGATCCTGTAACAAAGATATTATTGCAGGTGGAATTGAATTGACAATGAAAAAAATTACTAATACAGATATCATGTTATAGCTCTTTTGGGATTTACAATAATATATAAAAATACTCACCAAGTATTATTGCTGCATGTGTTATGTTGTGTTTCAAGGCCCATTCAGTTAACTTTGAATTTATGTTATTTAAATTTTCAATATTTTCATGGAAGTTCTCAACAGGATAATTTTGAACTAGGTCTTCTGTTGATGAAGCACTCAATTCTCTAAGGAAAGAACCATCAGACAAATTTTCAGATCTTGATTCACATTGATCAACTTCAGGAATAGCCTCTCAAGATTCTTCATTTTGTCTTCCAAGTTTTCTGGTCCTTTTATATAATATTTACTCGGTGTATTTTTTCTATCAAGCCTTGAGGATACCTTCCTCCTACGATCCATTATATTAATATGTACCTACCTATAATAGATTAATGAATATACTACTATAAACATAATATTCAGAATCGAATAACCATATTATTGGAACAATTAAGTCTTCGATCCAAAAGATTACAATCAATATTTTGATATTTGTTTTACCAACCTTAAACTCAACTTCAATTTTTCGACTATGATATACACAACACTATAACTGATACAATTCTTCAAATGCTCACAAAAATCGTCAAACACAATAAGGATGCCGCTAATCTTTTTACATCGAACAAAGAAAAATTAGAAACTTGCACATTATGCAAAGTGAGGTTAACCATTGTTGACAGATCACCAAATAATTCAAACAATGTTGCCAAAGCCAAACAGGACAAAACCACAGAAACCGAAATGTAATTGTGTATGGGATTTGTGTATAATTTGTATCATTTTCGAGAATTTATATTAATGATATATTATGCATTATTAATTTTTTGCTTGCGAAATGGTAACTTCTCAGAAATTTCTGAGATATATTTCCATTTTCTTCATAGTTATTTTCCAGAAGGAAAACAAACATTTTTAAAACAAAATATCAACTTTGAATTTTTAATGAACATTTTGATGAGTTTCGACGATTGTTATATATGAGAATGGATATCAGAAATACCAGGGACAAGCTATGGATATACCAGATGGGATGTCCCCTGGACATCCTCTAAGGGACATCCCCTGAATGTCCCAATCATGTCATTGTACCATGGTACATAAAAAGCACATACTTAGGACATCCCTGTGTTGTTAGGGTAATCTGTTCCCATATTTAGGAGATGCTGATAGGAGATTGAACTCCACCCGTATTCATAATAATGATCAGTTTCTGAACAAAATATTATGGAGTGATTAAAGCCGTTTCCATAACAACGGTATAATAAACAAACATATTTGTCACTATTGGTGGTGGTGAACCCTCATTGGACTCAAGAAACGAGATATCAGTCTGTGTGGGGGATTAATGTTTGGTGCGGAATAATTGATGGTTATTTGTTAGGACCTCATTTTTTCGAAGGAATTCTCAATGGAGAGAGGTACTTGCTTTTCCTCCAACATGTGTTACTCTTAGAGAAGTCGCCAATACAAACTCGACTCAATATGTGGTTTCAACAAGATGGGGCACCTCCGCATAATAATAGAATAATTACCCAATATGTGGATGACACTTTTAATGAGAAATGGATTGGAAATGAGAGTCCAACACCATGGCCAGCTCAAAGTCTAGATATGACTCCTTTGTATTTCTTTTTGTGGGGATATATTAAAGACTTGGTTTATATGCGACATCCACAAAATATAGATGATTTAAAAAATAGTATCACAAATGTTTGTGCTTCCATATCGCGAGCAACGCTTTTAGCGGTCACGAATCGAGAAATATTAAAAAGGTACAATATGTGTATTCTACGTGAAGGGAGGCAGTTCGAACATTAACTAAAATAATTCATGTTATCGCTTTGATTTTTTCGTTATTATCATCATGTTGGTAGAGTTTTGGTCAAATAAAAACTATATGAAACTGAACAGGCAATGCAATTATACCTGATAGATCAATTTTATTAAACTCGTGTTATTGCTTTTTATTTTGACTTTTCATGGTCCTCTTTATGATATGCAATAAAGTTGCTGTTTTTCATGAGTATTCAAGCGAAACTATGAGTCTGCTATATGGCTGAATTCAGAATTTGATGCAGAATCGAAAAAAGCATTGAAAAATCTCGGATGCTATTTAAAAAAATTGGCCCTAACGGATGAAGCCTAGTGATGGATCTCTACGTAAATAAGAGGACCCTTTGACATGAAGATCTGCATTCACGAAATATGGATATCATCTTTTATTTCCCAGATATTTGCACGCGGAGTTTTATATGGGACACCCTATATATATATATATATATATATATATATATATATATATATATATATATATATATATATATATATATTATTATATATTTATATATATATATATCTATACATAAATTTATTTACATAGAGATTTGGCTTGTAATATATTGCATATGTTAAATGTCGCTACTTCAATGTATTTTCTTAACTGTATTGGGGTTAACCCGCTTATCTATTTAATAAAAATGAATCTCGATTCTTTGTAAGCGCAAAACGTGAAAATGGCTGGACCGATTTGGCTATTTTATTTTTAAATGTTGTAATAACCCAAGGATGGTTGATACGGTAATTGGGAAATTCGGGTATATAAGAAATTTTGCGAAGAAAAAGACTATGGAGTCATTTATTACCAAACGAGGAAATAAATCAGTGGTTACACTGGGGCCTACCAAGGAGAAGGTCACACGAACGAATCCTGGTTAGCGTAATATTTTATTTTATAAAAACAACGGCTGGACTAATTTGGCTAATTGTTTTTTATTTAGTTTCATCTGTCTCGGTGTCTGTGTGTCAGTAATCAAATCTTGCAAGTTAAATTTAACCTAATTCTGAATATTTCTAAATTTGGATTTGTATATTTTTATAGGTTGTTCCAAATCGTCCGATTGATTCGAAATTTGGCAGGTGTATATAATTCCGGTGACAATGCATCATGAAATTTTTGTTTAGAAAAAGAAAAACAAAATGGCGGCTCTAATATGGCGGACAATTTTTGTGATTACGGCCCGATTCTATTCAAAATTGGTTTGGGGAGGTTTTTGGGGTCGAATATTTTTTTTACAAGCTTTTATTTTTAGTTTCACCTGTCTGTCGGCAATCAAATCTTGCAAGTTAAATTTGACCCACTTCTAATCGTCCGATTGATTTGAAATTTGGCAGGTGTACATAATTCTGGTGCAATGCATTAGGAAAAAAAATGGCGGCTTCCATATGGCCCACAATTTTTGTGATTATTGTCCGATTCTATTCAACATTGGTATCTAGGGGTTTTCGGGGTCGGAGATTTTGTTTTTTTTTCAACATTCAAAAATAAATTTGATAGAGATTACTGAACTAGTTATTTAACATTATAAATAATGAAAAATAAAAATTGATAAACGAAAAAAAAACAAGCTTTTATTAGTTGGTAATAAAAACAGAACTAAAAAAATGAATATAAAAATTATAAAAAAAAATTAAATACAAGCTTAAAATGATTTCTTTCATTGTTTGATCTAGTTATTCTGTGAGTAACAGATTCAAAAGCTTGCCGCGGATACAAAATAGGTAATCTTGCGCGGCAAGATTTTGAACCCTAGAACCTAGATCAAACAATTAAATAAATAATTTTTTTCTTTTTAGTGCATTTGTATAAATAAAAGCTTGTCTTAAAAAAACTTTAATTTTTTTTCGAATGTATTCGGAGTATTACTCCGAATAAGGTTTATAGGGAAAGAAATAATTTTTAGAAAAGTTAATGGAAATTTCTTTGTCATGGAAAAGTTTTCAGCAATATATAATGAAAATTAGTGTCTGTTTGTGTTGGTAAGCTCATAACTTGAGAATGGCTGGACCGATTTGGCTAATTTTTTTCGAGAAAACGGGATAATGAACGAGAAAACGGGACAACGAACGGGATAACAGGAAAACGGAATAATGGGATAACGGGATAACAGGAAAACGGGATAACGAAGAAACGGTATAACTGGAAAATGGGATAACGGAAAAACGGGTTAAAGGGATAACGAAAAAACGGGACAAAGGGATAACGAAAAAACGGGATAACGGGAAGCGGGCAGAGTCAAAGGCATAACTTAGATGAAACAACACAAAAATAAAACAAAGGAAAAAAGAAATCGAGAGTATTAGGAAAAAAAAAAATTAGGGAATATAGAAATTTAGACTGGGCAACGTTTGTTGGGTCAGCTAGTAAATAAATAAATAAACTGGCTAAGAGAATCGTTTTAAATAAAAATGAACCCACGGTCCTCACTAAGGAAAAGTGAACGTTGTCTGACCGTTCTATCGCCACTTAGAAACGAATAAGCCCAATACACACACATTTATACAAACAAATATATTCTATAAGACGTAGCGAAAGAAAGTTAATAAAATCCACAATTTAAAAAAATGTATTTAAAGTTAGATAGAGCATACAGTGTATATAATGAAGTCATTCTCGAATGATTTTTAACAATACCTATTTCCATAAATAGTCCAATAAAATCTTGTGCATTTCAATGGCAAAATTAAAATACCTGGAAATATCTGCATCAATATCGTTTTATAGTTGGGTACTTTGGACTGCTTTGGGTATTTTTACATCATGCCTTCCAAAGTTGAAGCATTCAAATTATTTACAGGGAAACAAAAACTCTGGTGTGCCATTACCAATCTCCAAAGATGATTCTTATATTCCTCCACCTGAATCAAGTTCCTGGACATCCAAATCTGAACCACAGCATAATGAAAAACAAAGGCTCAAAGACACAAATCAAGGTAATAAATGGGACTCCAAGAGAAAAAAGAAAAAATATCTTGAGACAGCTGGTAGTTCTACTTCAGGATCTAATTCACCAGAAAGGAGAAACTCGAACGATTCTGATTCTAGTCCAGGCAAACACGGGTTCAGGAACAGATCAAACTCCGATGCTAGTAAAAGGAAGGGTAGTACCTTTATGACATCCATGAAGAATGCTATGGTGGTAAGATTATATTAATATAAATATCTAATCAAACTGTAGGAAATATTGATTTCTGAATTTATCGTTTTACTTTTCTGCAACTCTTGTGACTTTTATAATCGTTTTCCAATGAAAGTATTGTAGGTAATAATAATTTTAAAAAAATCCTAATGCACTGGGTCATTTGAAATAATTAATTCATTATTGAATTTCTATACTGTCAATTTTATGTTTCAAATTCGAGTCTTGCAAGGAGATCCGTAAACGGTATGATGTATTTAGGAAGCGGCTTAAGGTAAACTCTTTTCATCAAATTAATAAATGTCCATCATGTTATGTTGATAACTTTACTATAAGAGGAAAATGAGTGCAGAAAGCATATGATACTATGTCGGACTTCAGAGGCATAGCGATTTCGGAAATCACATACCATAGGGTTTTCTTGTACTTGGACTGGGAATACCTTCTACAGTATATTCCCTTTCAATATTATTGGGTTAACATAATCAACAAAATCAAATTCAAAATCTCATCATTAAAAAGGCTACAAATATTTGAATGTATTTGAATTAATTATGTCAAGTGACAAGAAAAAATTAATCCTTTCCTATCTCATGATATCCTTAATCAAACGTTGATTTCATGCTGCACTGTTTCTATAATTTTGGGAAAGGTGTGTGAACAATGAAAATTGCACCCCCTGCTATCACCTGCTTTTATTAGTATGGCAATTTGGTAGAATTCCTTTGTAATGATGTTCAATAATTCTTCACATGTTTTATGGAAATTTTCCAGATTAAAAAAAATCATGAATTATGGAATTGATACAAGGGCAAATAAATTAAACTGGTGTAGGTTTTTAAATGTCATGCAAAATTTTCTGAATTGGTTGTTGTCAAAAAACAAAAATTTCTTACAAATATTTCATCTTTTTGGAAAAAAGTTTTTTTTTATCAACCTGATACCTGCAGAGAGTTTTTTAAGTAATTTTTTGAAGCAACGCATAGCCTAGCATAGAAACAGTTTTATTAAGGGCAAGTCTAATTCAAATTTCGCTAACCATCTCCTGACTGAAAAGCATTGCTTTGCTAATTACTTTGAACTTTTGTTCTATGTAGAAAAGAAACGTTAAAAACTTAATCTCCTAAAAAGCTTAGAGATTAACAAAGACAATAATTCACAATATTCATTAAGTTACCATATTAATTTGAATAATTCGCCCCTTCAAATCTGTTTACCAGAAATTGAATAATCTTTTGTCCAATAATCAATTAATTACCTAATATCCAACTGACTACCTGCTCTTATTATTTATATCGAACCCCAGCAATTGTAATTTATCTGAAATAAAAGACAGAAATTTTTGATAGCCAGCCATAAATTCATAGAAAATGAAAAATGTCATTCCTCAAGACAGCTGACTACAAAAACCTATACAATAAGTGTATGTTGGTCGCATATCTATAAAACACATATAAAACAACTACTTCCCTGTCTAATGCCTCGACGGACGTTGAATGACATCTGATGGATAAACGTGCAAAGTCCTACAAGGTACTTTGCAAATGTTTGTTGCGAAATGAATAAATATTAACCACATCACTCAGGCTGACCACCTGTAAACCGGTTTTTGGGTATTTGTCCCTCATCAGTACAGGGTGGGTCAAGCAGACAATGATCAATGTCTGTGTTACCTGATTGAAACAATGTCAATCCATTTAAAAGTTTTTGCTGGGATGGAATTAGCAGAATGGTGCTAAAGCCATCTCAACTCGACTACTACAACTAAAACATTACCAACTTTGAATGTCATCCTGAATACCAGGATAGAAAAATATCTGCAATAAAAGACCGAAATCTGTAATAATTCATTGAAAATAAAAAATGTCTTATTCCTCAAGATAGCTGACTATTGCAGATATTTTTCTATCCTGGTATTCAGGATGACATTCAAAGATGGAAATGTTTTAGTTGTAGTAGTTGAGTTGAGATGGCATTAGCACCATTCTGCTAATTCCATCCCAGCAAAAACTTTGAAATGGATTGACATTAATTTTTTCAATCAGGTAACGCAGACATTAATCATTGTCTGTTTGACCCACCCTGTACTGATGAGGGGCAAATACCCCGAAACCGGACTAAAAATCGCACCATTTGCATCTAGGACGGAATATTATAATTTTATATATGACAAATTAGAAATGTTCTTAATATATTTTTGAATCCTGAATAACAAAGGCAGTAACGTATTGGAGCAAATTTACTAATAGATAGCCCAAAAAACGAAAAGTGATATTTCTATGGGCCCCCAAAAAACTGTATATGGTGATGGTGGTATTTTTATTTCATTTTCCTCTACAAATTCTCAATAAATCTAACAGACTGTCCAGAATTACTGGCACAAATAAACCTATGTAGCAACTGTAGATTCAAACTATTTTTTCACCTACCAAAACCTAACACTAAAGGTACTCATTCACATACAGTTTGCCTTCAGTCCAGAACAGCCGATTTGCATATCGTCAGTTAAAATTTGTACATACACATACAGGCCGTCGACAGGTCTGAACCTGCAGTTCACTTGAATCTAACGACGGACTGAAGTGTATGGAGAAAAATCGTCAGTTGAAATCGTACGATCCCATCTTTAAACTAGTTGGAAGTTTTCGTGATTGCGTTATTTGTGAAATGGCCGAGTCAAGCAAAAATACAGCGTTTGTAACCGAATTTATTGATATTTATAGGAAATTGCCTTGCCTTTGGAAAGTAAAGAGCAAGTCTTACTCAAATAGGCATGAAAAGAATAAAGCGTACGAAAAATTATTATTGTTTTATAAACAAACAGATCCAAATGCAACAATTGACTCTGTTAAGAAGAAAATTAATAATTTACGGTGCACTTTTCGAAAAGAACTGAAAAAATTGAGGAAATCAAAGCGATCAGGTGAAGGCTCTGCTAACGTGATGAAGAAACTGAAATCGAGGTAAGTGTACTAGAAGTATTTTTAAATATAGATATAAGTAGGTTTTATGAAAATATTTCAAGTTGGGTAATCTATATGGATTTAAATTTGTCAAATTGTAGTATGAGTCAACTTCTTCCATTTAAGTTCAAGTCAACTACTCGGCAAAAAAAGGCGTCCTATATTTTGATATTTACTTACGTTACCTTTAAGTTTTTGCAAAAATGCTAGACCCTGTAGTTTTCTATTGCCTAAGTTCAAGAACAAATTAAGAAAAAAAAAACGAAAAATTAAAGCTTGAATCGATTTATTATAACGTTGTTTACATTGATACATTAGAAAAAGACTTTTAAGTGGGATTTTTTTTATAAAAAATTGTCTTGCCATGGTACTGATCCTGACCCCAAAAAATAATTCTTATAAACCTCTCGGTTTTCTTTTGCTTCGAGTGATGAATTGCGATTCAAATTAGGCCTCAAACCGTCGAGCATCACGCCATTGCGCCAGTCGCGTTTTACGATGTCACCAGTATCTAAAACTTCAAAATCAACGTAGTTTTTGGGGACGTACTTATTTGTCTTTCGCCTCAAAAAATTGTGTAGAACTATTGCCGCTAATACTATTTTGTCAATTTTTTCCGGTTTCATATTAATTGCCGTGTGAAACACTCTGAATCTATTGCATAAAATACCAAAAGCATTTTCGACTGTCTGCGAGCTCGACTTAGGCGATAATTAAATATTCTTTGTTCTTTACTAAGGCTTTTCTCAGGAAACGGTTTTAAAATATTTGCGTGTAATGCAAATGCATCGTCTGCTACAAAAACAAAATTCATGTTGCTTGTTGTTCTATCACTAGAAGGTAGTTTCAATGTTTTTCCCAATAACTTGTCATAAAACGTTGTATTGTCAATGACGCCTCCGTCCGAAACTCGTCCATTGCAGCCGACATCTACATAAAGAAATTCATAATTTGCGTCTCACGATGGCCATTAAAATGGTACTAAAATACTCCTTATAATTAAAGTAATATGATCCACTGTTAGCGGCTTTACTATCCTTATATGTTTACCATCGATCGAGCCCCACAATTGGGGAAATTCCATCTACTGTTGTAGTCTCGGGCAATTTTCTCCCATTCTTCAACTGTATTGAAACTGAAATAAAAAGTGCGCATTTAAGATTCCAGGCAAATTGTTTTGAATTAAAATTTTGTTTCAGTGCAGTTCCCAGAACGACCCTGATGAAACAGAAAGTGATAACAACGATATGGAAGATAATTCACATGTTTCACTTGATGATGTGCCTGAAACACCAATAGTTATTGACCGTCCATATCGAACTCCCAGCAGAAGTTCAGCATCCCAACCACCATCTCGAACTCCAAGCAGAACTTCAACAGCAACAGCTACCAATAGACCAGGCATAAAAAGATCAAGGGAGAGCATAATTGAAAAAGCATGTGGAAGCCTATATTCACAGAACCAAGATGAATTCGATGCAGTGGGTAATAATGTTGCCTGTAAATTACTTGAATGAATGATAATCAACAAATACTAGCGGAAAACTTAATAAATAAAGTTAATCTTATTGGAATTCAAAACAAATTAAATGATAACACGGATATTATTTCACTTCCAAATACCAGTAATCAATTCGTTAAAACATGTCATGCTTGCTGAATTATCCAGGATCAATCCCAATCAGCGAATATCTATACCACTGCAGAAACAAACAAAAACACCCAGCAGGAACTTCATGACACATGTACAATGTATACCATAATGGAGTCTCGCCAAGCTTACCAGCAGGAGTTATCAAAATTTGTTACTTTTCAAAAATAGAACTGCATTAAAATTCTTAAACATTTTGACATAAGTACCAATAGAGATAATATTTTTTGTTACCCACTGGTTATTAAAATATAATAAAAATTATTTATTTAGAATTACTTATTTTTTTTTACTTACTTTTAAATACTTTTTCTTAAGGGCCTTATAAATACAATCACAAGTTTCTGGAATAATGTTTCCGAGGGCTTGGGGAGAAATAATTGCCGAACATTTCAAATCTTCCAAACTTACCCCGTCGCTAGATATCGATGTCACTATTAATCGTTCTTCGGCTGTAATTGCTTTTCTCATTTTAGTATTTTTCTTTGATATTAACGGCTTCACCATGCTTAAGAGTTCTTTGAAACATGTGTCATCCATTCTGAGGTAATTTTTAAGGTCGTCTGTTGCACTAGTTCTTAATTTTTGCACCAGTCTCATATGAGATAAAGTATCACGTTGTAGCAGCCAATCTTTTTTTTGCCTTTGTTGTAGACAATAACAGCACAATAAGTGCGGCTAGTTTTTTTTTTCTATTAGTACAAAACATTTTTCACTACAGCAAGACTGTTCAGTCTCTTAAGCACTGACAAAATATTTGTGTGTGTGGCGGCAGCTCAGTTTTCCTTCAGTTCTAAAACTGACAGTCTTAAAACTGAGGTCGCATCGTTTCAGAAAACTGAATAGTGTGTGGCCTGAGAAAGTTCAAATCTTCAGTTCAGATCGTGCAGTCTTAGAACTGCCGATAAACTGTATGTGAATGGGTACCTTAACATTCTTATAAAATCACCATTGTACGCAATATGCAAAACAGCAAATGAAGTCTGTTCTGGAATAGATATTCACAATGAACCGATTAGTTCTTTCAAGAACAAAGTCAAATAAATACTGTGTAGTATACAATCAACATAACGGCATAAATACTCCAAAACCATCAACCTATACCTGCTTTTGTATCCACCTGCATCATACCATTGTATAATATTATCGGTACAAAATCGAATGGGTACAGATTTTGTACCTATAACCTATTACTTATTTCCACTTGTATCTCTCAACTTCTATACTAATTGGGATTTGTCCTGTTTAGAAAATAAACATATTTTTTTTTAATCGTGCAAAGAATCGATGATTTCACTTCATCATTCACAGTAGCAAGTTGTCTCGTTGATTTATAATAAATTTCCTCAATTATTATTTATCTTAATCAAATCAAGGAGTTTTAAATATTTTTCACAATTTTTTTCCTCTATTTCACTGACTGTGATACGTGCTGACCAAGGTACACAAACAATATAATAAAGTTGAAGAAATAAAAAAGTCTTATTAAATACAGTAATGCATGTAAGTGATAAGGCAACAGTAATTGTAAACAAAATTATATTTCATGTCCCACTTGATAGTATTTTAATGCTATTTCTTTGCATTTTTCGAAAAAATTTTCAGTGTTTTCAGTATGACCAAGAGTAAAAAATTATTTAAATATCGTGTAATAATTGGGACTGCGCTTGATTTTATGTAAAGGATTGAGGTGCATATAATTTTGCTTTAAGGATCGATCAAGATTTAAAAAAAAATCCTGAACTGAGTCAAAAGATAACCTAGATGGAACAACACAAAGAAAAACATAGAAAAGAAGAAATTCTACACGGACAAGACTTTTCAGGAAAAAATGTCAGGGAGTATAGAAATTTGGACAGGACAACGTCTGTCTGGTCAGCTAGTTTAAAATAATCATTAGTTTTCAGAACGGCATCAAGATATGTCCTCAAATAACATGAAAAGCATTTCGATTTCTGAATTTCAAAATCTTGGTCAAGGTTGAGGTGATCAAATTCTCACTCTCCAATAACACATTTTACTCTACTACAGCATCCCCCATTTAGAAATTTTAGAGCTATCTATCTATCACATAGTGACATCTAGTGATAATAATAATAATATAGTTTATTTCTTTATTTAACACATACAAATGTATAAAATAATATTACACAGTGCATTGTAACAAAGAAAACGTCACAATAAAAAAGAAAGGTATATACAGTGTCCGCCAAAATCTTGGAACCATATGATATTTTTTGTATTGATAGTTTTTCAGAAAATTTCATTCCTCATAAAAGTTGGTGCATATTACGAGCATAGCCGTTATTATCAGTGGCGTGCGGCTAAGCGGGAATCGGTCGATATTCTGAATTCACTATAGAGTAAAGTGACATTACTATGGAAAATATCGAAAAATGTTATTAAAAAAAGTTGTTCGCAATTAAAAGATATCCCCCTACCTACCAAGTCTCAATTTAAACATGTATTTTGTGGTTATTAATTATTCAGCAAATATTTTTCTAATAAAGATTGACCACTTTTTTAAGGATCCTGGCTTTATTTCATTATCTTTCCATTACTGTTTTTTTGGACTCATCTTTAAGATTTTGTTAGATCAGTTAATTGCTTCGACATACAATTTATGCTAATTTAGTAATTTACTACGCAAAAATTATTGTTGATAATTCCCATCAAAAATTGAGGCCAACTCTTAAGCAGTTATTGAAATTAGTACTTGGTGGACTAAACTTGATAACTGGGAATATCTTTCAATTGCAAACAACTTTTTTCAATAATATTTTTCGATATTTTCCTTGGTAATGTCACTTTACTCTATAGTGAATTTAGAATATCGCCCGATTCCTGCTTAGCCGCTCGCCACTGATAATAACGGCTATGCGCGTACTCAGTCTAATTAAATGCACCAACTTTTATGAAGAATAAAATTTTCTGAGAAACTACTTAAAAATAAATTCCCATATGGTTCCAAGATTTTGGCGGACACTGTATAAACAATAATTTACAAAAATATAGTTGACAAAATACAGTCAGATACATGATTTTATATTAAAAACTCCTCATGAGTATAGATAAGGTATCTTTTTACTCGGGATTTAAAAATATGTATGTTGGAGGCTTCCTTAATATGTATTTCCCACTTATTATACACCTTACAACCCAGAAAAAGTTGTGACTTCTGATATGAAGAAGTACGCTGTGCATCAGGCACAAGTAAATTTCCATTTCTTGTATTACAGCTATGGGTAATTATATTTTCATAAATTTATCATGATTTTTATATACATATATGCACAGTTCATAGATATACCGGGTGTCAACGAATCTATTAGAAAAGTCATAAATTCTAGAATTTTAGGTGTATCAAAATGAGATTTGGTATAGGTGAATGGTATGTCAAGAGGAGAGTTTTCGCATATTTTTCACTTTCCGGTCACTTCCGGTTTCACCGGAAATGACCCCGGTTTTGAATTTTTAAATGAAACACCCTTTTGGATTTCTGAGACAATTCTGGATCAGAATGTGACATTTTAAAAAGTTTTTATGCCTACTTAATTTTTTTAGAGTCACTTTTATATTGCATCTAGGTGGCCATGATCAGACGTAAACTAACCTGAGGACCTCACGTGATGTCAGAAAATTACAATCGCAAAGTTTTAGTGACTAGTATGATAGTTAGGAATAAGACAAGATGGCAAAGTTACATTTTTCAAATGGATACCATTTTTTGACAAGCACTTTCCAAATAAATAATAGTTTAAAAAAACTAAAAAACACGCTTTTATAGAAAACCAGACTAAAAAAATAGAAAAAAAAAAAAAATGTATTTTATTTAAAAAAAAGCGTGGGGTGCATGGTATCGCCTCGGCCAACAATTACCTGTGATCTGAGACATTCCTTACTTTACTGCCCTAGGTTTGTAATGTACTATAAAATTATTGATACCATGCACCCCACGCTTTTTTTTAAATAAAATATATTTTTTTCTTATTTTTAATTTTTTTAGTCTGGTTTTCTATAAAAGCGTGTTTTTTAGTTTTTTTAAACTATTATTTATTTCCTACTTTTTAGTGTGGTTTATTTATAAAGGCGTGTTTTTTTTAAACTATTATTTCAATTATTTTTTTGCAAATGCAAAAATGGAATAATCTTATCAAATTAGGTAATCATAATCTCCGACCCCAAAAACCCCCACATACCAATTTTGAATAGAATCAGACCATAATCACAAAACTCGGCCGCCATTTTGAAACCGCCATCTTGAATTTTTCAATTTTCACAAAAGAATCATAATATTCGACCAGAAAACCACATACCAATTTTGAATGGAATCAGACCATAATCACAAAACTCGGCCGCCATTTTGAAGCCGCCATCTTGAATTTTTCAATTTTCACAAAAGAATCATAATATTCGACCCCAAAAACCCCCACATACCAATTTTGAATGGAATCGGACCATAATCACAAAACTCGTCCACCAATTTGGAGCCGCCATTTTGAATTTTCCAATTTTGACAAAAGAATCATAATCTCCGACCATGAAAACTCTCAGATACCAATTTTGAAGCGAATCGGATCATAATCACAAAACTCGTACGCCATATTGGAGCCGCCATTTTGTTTTTTTTTTTCACACAAAAATTTCTCAATGCATTGTCACCGGAATTATGTACACCTGCCAAATTTCACATCATTCAGACGTCTGGAAGTGGGTCAAAATCGTGCCCAAAGGAGTCGGTTACAAACAAACATACAAGTGAAGCTAATATAAAGCGCGTAAAAAAGGCTTTTTTGACGAATCTAACGATACTAATCTATTTCCGATTGGATTCAATTAATATGTACTTTATTGTCTGAAGAAATAATATAATGATAATTTCTATTGACAAAGCATAGTTTACAATTTACAATAATGAACAATGCAATAAATAAATATATGTAGGTATACATGTATAAAATCGATCAATAAACGAGAAACATTATATCTGACAATATAAAAAGATAAAATATTATATAGTACTCAATCACAGTTTGCTTAGAGAGAGAGAGAGAGAGAGAGAGAGAGGAATAGAGAGAAAGAAATATAAAATAATATCTATACCGGGTGTCCACGGAAGGTGGCTCGTCCCTATAACTTTTTTGTTTTCGGAGTTAATGTAATGAAATTTGGAGGATCTGTTTAATGCATAAAACTGCATTTTTGACAAGTAACTCAACTTCATGCAAATTCGGATTCACGGAAGTGACATAAACTTTCTATTTTTAAATGGGACA
>JAFIRS010005140.1:0-64821 GCA_018342105.1 Gonioctena quinquepunctata
CAACCAATATAGCAACTTTTAAATATCAAATTGGAGATCAAATTATACCCTCTCTATTAACAACTCACATCGCCTGATTTTTTTTTCTCAAATTGCACTTTAGAGGCGCACAAAAAAGGGGTTGGAAGTCAATATTTTTTTACCCTGTTTTTCAACTGTCATGTTATGTGAGACACAGTACAATCACTGAAGATTATTTTTTGACATTTCTAGAAACCAATGAAAACTTTCAATTCAAATCATTCATGTACGTTTTGGCCAATCAAAACATTATTATAGTGGGAATATTCTACCTAGGAAATTGCCGCGGGAATAATTTTGGTTTTACTGACTGACAACCTTTATTTTTTATGTCTGTCATCAATTCGCATAAAAAGCGAGAAATGAATCGGACAGACAACTCATTTTACCAATTGGTGGTAATATAATAATTTGCAAACTATGTTACAATGCGGAACATTAGGAATTAAAAAAAAAAAATTTTGCAACACCTGTGTTTTCTGAATAATAAAGATTTTCATATACCTAATAAATGACATTCATTGTGTTACCAAGTAAACTATCGACCAAGAAGAAGCTCGTCAACGGTAGGTAAAATCTTTCAATGTTGAAAGCTAACGTTTCCGATATGAATTCAAAACATCATATTACAATTAGGAATTTGCATAAAAAATACTCTGAGTACGTTTGATAGAGGATCGAGAATCTCTCGACACGTTTTGATAATTTTTTTGATTCATTAAAAAATGGAGGAAATTTGAGATTTAAAAAACACTCGTACATTAGTACGAATAACTTACAACTGTGTTACGTCACAGTATTTTGTTTATAGATTAATGAATGCACAGCAGTTTAGTGACATAATTTATGAGTAGAATAACAAAAAGACTGTCAATTGTATTTTTATGACAGACAACTATATAACTAACCAAAAACAATTCACGTTCATCAAATAGTCTTGGAGCTACAACTGAAATAAAATTGCTTACCAAAATGTATTTCCCTCTTTATTTTCAAAATTTTTATAAATCAAGAAAATGATTTTCACGTGTCGATTACATTTCAGTCCTCCATTCGGATTCAATAGAATTTTTCATGCGAAACCACAATTGGAGTAAGAAAGTCGAGTGGAAAGGTAAATTATAATTTTATTTAATTCAAAAAATACATACGTATCTGTAAAAATCAAATTTGAGATGTAATATCGATGTCACAAATTTTTATTTTTCAGCAACGTTTTTGTTTGATGATGAAAATTATATACTTTCGAGATATACAATCGATAACGTTTTGATATCCTTACTTCCATAGAGCATCGATTATTCATTTTAAAATATCGCCGAATACTATAAAGTCATGTTGTGACAAGTGAAAATTTTGAATGAAGAATGATTGCATTTTGTTTCCAATGCGATGAAAAATTAATATCTTCCAATAATCTTTTAGCAGAATTTTGTACTCTTTCGATTGTTGCATTCGAAAATATCAGATTAAATTTGAGTTGCTGATTAATCGAAAACAGTGATTACTTCAGAGATTAATGGGTACCTACGTAACCGTATCATTCTTCGGATGCAATTTCAATCATACATACATATATACATACATATATATACATACATATATATATATATATATATATATATATATATATATATATATATATATATATATATATATTTAACCTATTTGCACAATGTTTGCCATTTATGGCCAAATTAAAAAAAAAAACAATTACACAAAAAAAAATGACGGTGGCAAATCTCGTGTGTCACGTAAAATATCAGTCGTAATTTCAATTGGAATTTGCAGAACTTTTGTAATTATTTCAAAAGTTATAAAAGTGCAGAAAAAATATATTGGTGGATTAATAGGTTCCATTTTTCGTATGAGGTTGCAAAGTTACATATCCTCTGAGACCGATATTCTCTTTATTTGCAACCAAAATAAAAAACTTTTGTTATTATTTCGATGCTTATGTCTATTGAAAATGGGAGCGTCGATAAAAGAATTTGATAAATAAATGATGCGTTTTTCAGAAATGGTTGCAAATGTACTTGAATATTTTAAACTTTTTTTCCGTTCACTTATCCAATTTGCAGAACTTTTGTAATTCACAAATTACAATGAAAAACTCAAACAAATGACAAAAAACACGGTTCCGTAACTTTAACAAGGTTGCAAACTCAATGCATGTTGTAAAACACCAGTACTATAGGTATGCCTAGTTTGCAGAACTTTTGCAATAATAAAGCATGAAAACGTTTTTTGCAATTAAAACAATGTTCCGTTCATCACAGACTTCTGCAAAATTTTATAGTTTGTTTTCATTAATGCACTAACATACCATTGAAGTTTGAAAACTTTTGGAATTAATGTTAATTGATTATCTATATCTACTGGCCTATTTCTCACTTGAATCAATACTCAACAATCATTCTTTTGCATATTTCGAAAGCACTGTCGCTAACTTTCAATACTTATCGCAACTAAGGGGCCCAGACTGAGAAGCACTTTCAAGACATGTGACACAGGGCCAATGCTTTTAAAAATTGGTAACTTTTTCTCTCTACCCGACCTCGTTCGCTAGCGAGGCCCCTATATTTTGAAAATTTTAGTTTTATGTTGGTGAATACGTTACAGGACTTGCTCTGGTTGACCAAATTACCTGCTTTTCAAATAATTTGATTCGGTGGTATGAGTATTCTTATAGCCAGCTGATTTTCTATGAATATCGGAAACACCGATAATTCACGATCATCGACGAATTGCGACCTTCATAGAGTTATCATTTTCATGAAGTAATGCTTGGAACGCAATTTACTAATAGAGTAAGGCATTGTTTGGGATGTGTCACTCCGCTTCCTCGTTTAGATAAGTGATAAGTTCCTATTAGGGATGGGCTGGATAGACGACCCTCGGAAATTGCATTCAGACTAGATATTTCATGGTTCAGGGGTGTGGTAAAGATTGATTTTTTTTCGACCTGATTTAAATTCCATATCTGATTTTATGAACATCCTGTTTATATCAATCAATCTATCATTCCCCATGACAGGTTTTAATGTAAAAAAATATATTTCAAAGTGTCTGTCTGAAAGAAATGTTTCTAAAATTTTTCTATCTTTGCAAAGTGATATTGCTTCTTGAAAATGTGTTTCTTTGGTCTTTCTGATGATCGTGGAAGCGTGAAATAATTTCGTCACAAAATGTATTGAAACCTAGTTAATTTTTTTTTGCAAATTCAATAATTTTCTCGTTTTAGTTTTCCTGATAATAACTGCAAAATTCATACAAGTGAGATTGCGACTACAAGTAAGTATATAAATTCCACTTTCTCTGCGGTAAGTTCAGATTGTCAGTTATTTCTAAAATGAACATGTTGTGGATTGTGATACATGGCAACCTTTGCTCTCTTCTGACCTTCAATTCTTTGATTCATCATGGTAGTCTACAGGTAATGATTGATAACTTCCTAGAAATTATCCAAAAAATATTAATAAAAAAAAATAAAAATATAAAAAATGTTAGATGAGTGTGTGTGTGTGTTATTTTGTTCTTATACTAGCGATTGAGAAATCTGGAAGCTTGTCGCGTAAAAATGCCTATGTTGCATTTGAACTGTTATAGGACGAGAATAACTGAGAATTTTTTTAGTGCTTTCGAATGAAAGCTCGTCCCAAAAACTTTTGTTCTGTCATTTTCAGTTCAACCTCTGAAAATGAATACTAAAGTAGTACGTTCAATAGATGAGTTGAAAAAAATATATATGAGGGTATTGAGGAATATATAGAAATAATGTGGGAGCTGGATGACCATTGAAGGAATCATTCGATAATTGGGAAAAATGAGTTGGGAATTTTGGAAATAAGTATATACGATATATGGCACAATAATACCATGAGAAGCAACGACGCAACACTATTTACTATATTTGACATTTTCAGCCTTCGAGTGTAAGCCTATATGTGTTCTTTGTAGTTTGATAAGTTATTCTTCAGTCACTCATAGGTATGACTGCAATACGGCATGAATGGAAGAGGTAGAGGTAAGGAAACATGAAAGAAATTGTCATGAGGACATTTTTTTTAAATTAATTCGACATTTTCAGTTATGATGATATAATTGTCACCTGAACAAATAATCATTACTACTCTTCTAGTTACGTGCGGATAATGAACTTTGCTATAATTCAATGCACCCTTGTTTTTTTCATATAATGATCCCACATGTAATAGACTTTGTGGACAGCTGCTCTCATCAATTGAATATTTCAATTCATTTATTGTAAGACGTTTCCACCTGGTGCATCTGCTTTCACTCAATATCAAAATATATTGACTGAGAAATCGACATAGACCAGCCACCAACTGCTTGCGCTGCTTATAAGCAACCTTTTATATGAATTGACAAAATACCAAGAAGTAAGACTGAACTAGATCTACCAAAAGAGTCACTTCAACATAGATATGATAAGACATGTTTCAATTTTGGGTTATTCGTAAAAAAAGAGGGATGAAATGATATATCTTCGGAGGTTGCGCTACATACAATTACGATCAATCTTGAGTGAAATTTGATCGTCATCTATATATTATTTATGATCAAGTTGCTTGAAGATATCTTGAAATTGGGGCCGGTCAATGCAGTTTTCAGTTCGACTCGAAAATTCTGTAATTTTTTTCTTCTATCCAGGTTTGTTGGGACTTGGATCAGTTGTTGTGAATTAAAATTAATACTTTTTACAACAACTGATTGTTCCAACACACCTTGTGGGGCACTTATTTTTTTTTCTCTTTATATATTTTAGCAAATACGAACATTTTCAAAAAAATTTAATTGAATCTCATATGATATTGTCATATATATATATATATATATATATATATATATATATATATATATATATATATATATATATATATATATATATATATATATAAACAGTGGGGAATAACGGGATCTTCAGTCAGCACAAGTGTTGAAATATGAAAACTCTTTAATACGATGGACCGAGCTTTTGTTTCAATTTTGAAACTTCTTCAGGGTCCTAAAATATGTAAATGACATTATTGTTGAATACACCAAGATTAATCGACAGAAAAATATAAAATATGTAGTAAAAAAATTAAAATGAAGGAAGTACTTACAGTAATCTGAGTGGATGATAAATGAACTTTAACTTTAAAAAAACGTAAAATATGTAAAAATTTGTCGGAATGGTGTTATATCTTTGACGTTTCGAGTGACATTGAAGGATTTGAAATGACAACCTATGATTAATCGTCAGAAAAATATAAAATATGTAGTGGGTGTGTTAATGTTTATATTATATTCTTTGAGAATCATCAGTTTTAATCCATTTGTAGAAGATAACTGTAGATTTTGCTAAGATTTTCGATATCTGTTTTTTTGTTCATATTTTGATTGGATTTATTAATTTCAATCATTTCAAGAAATAATCTTTTTCTGAATGTAAAACTTGTGCTTCCTCGAATGATATTTTATGGCCTGTTTCAATAGCATGTTGAGCTAATGCACATGACTTCTTGTTGAGTCTTATATCACTTCTGTGAGAGATAATACGATTATTTAAAGTTATTGAACTTGTACCAATATAGTTCAAATCACAGTTGTTACATGGTATGCTGTAGACAACATTTTATTTCTTCAAATCTGGTGTGGGATCTTTTAACCTCGTATTTGAATTTCCAATAGTCTTGATATTTTTTTGTGAAATTTTTATGTTACTTTCATTCTTGAATAATTTAATTATATTTGATGATAGAATTCCTATATAAGGAATTAAAAAATAGATTATCCTTTCATTGTTATTTTCTGAATTTTGATTATTTGTGTCATCATTATTAATTTGTCTATCAGAGTTGGTATTGAAAAGAATTCTATTAAGAAGTTTTTTGGGGTAAGAATTATCTAGTAAAATATTTCTGAGAATTTTAAAATTTTTGTTTTTCAATTAAGAATGAACCAACATCTCGATTCTTTTTTTCATGCAAAGAATCAAATTTATTTTCATTCTTTTTGAGTGGAAGGAATGATAGTTTATGTATCTTTCAGAGTTTGTTGGTTTTATATACCAATCTGTGATTAGTGAATTGTTTTCTCTACGAATTATTCTAGTATCTAAAAATGGAATACTTTTATTTTTTCTAATTCAATTGTGAATTGTAAATTTTATTGTAGTAATATTTCTTCGAAAAGGTCATCCATTACATACGAAGCAATGATTGGTGGGATGGTAGCTCCCATAGGTGTTCCAAGAATTTGTTTGTAGCAATTTCCTTCGAACGAAAAGAAACTAGATTTGAATATGAATTGAATGATTTCTAAAAATTTTGTTTGTGAAATATTACAGTGTTCTTCTATTTTACTCCATCTTTTAGTTATACTTTTCAACACTAATTCTATCGGATGTTACTGAATAAGGAAACAACATCTAGGCTTATCAAGACATAGCTTTGTGGAAGTTGTTTTTCGTTGATGAATTTAGAAAACTCGAAAGAATCTTTAACATAAAACTTATTTTCAAAGTCATATGCATCTGTAAGGATGTCTGTGAATAATTTAGATATTTTGCTATTGGGTGCATCAATAGATGAAATGATAGGTCTGAGTTTCATGATTGGTTTATGAATTTTGGGTAAACCATAGTATTAATGGTTGAGGGTAGGATCTCTATTTAATTTGGTGTAAGAGTTTTCGTCATCAAGGATATCATGAGATTTTTTTATATATTCAGTTTTTTCTAAAATGACTGTTACATTACCTTTATCTGATTTTGTTAAAATAAGATTAGGATGGTTTTTGAAAAATTCTTTGTTTTTTTTATAAAGAGAATTGAGTGTTGTTTCATTTTTTTGAGGTTTTTGAAAAAAGTTAGTAACCATATTTGTTATTTTTGCTCTGAAAATATCTTTTTTTCTCATTATTGAATCCACTTATTAGTGATTCGATATCGACAAAAGTTTTGAAATCGATACGTCTCTTGTAGTAGGAGGTAAACTGAATTTGAATCCCAAAGCAAGAAAATGTTCAATATCATTTGGTATAATTATGTCAGTCAAATTTTTGAGCCAAGTGCTCTTTGTTTTGATATCATTCTGGAAAGAAAATTTCAATCTATTTATCTTGTTGATATTTTTCATTTTTATATCTTTGGATATTTTATTGTAGGAAATCGTTTGTCTTTCTGTATTATTTCTTGAAATGATTGAAATTAATAAATCCAATCAAAATATGAACAAAAAAACAGATATCGTAAATCTTAGCAAAATCTACAGTTATCTTCTACAAATGGATTGAAACTGATGATTCTCAAAGAATATAATATAAACATTAACACACCCACTACATATTTTATATTATTCTGACGATTAATCATAGGTTGTCATTTCAAATCCTTCAATCTCACTCGAAGCGTCAAAGATATAACACCATTCCGACAAATTTTTACATATTTTACGTTTATTTTAAAGTTAATGTTCATTTATCATCCACTCAGATTACTGTAATTCCTTCATTTTAGGTATTTTTTTCACAATAATGTCATTTACATATTTTAGGACCCTGAAGAAGTTTCAAAATTGAAACGAAAGCTCGCTCCATCGTATTAAAAAGTTTTTCAACACTTGTGCTGACTGAAGATCCCCGTTATTCCCCACTGTTCATACCAATTTTCAGTCAGTCAGTTATTTCTAAATTCATATATATATATATATATATATATATATATATATATATATATATATATATATATATATGTATATATATATATATATATATATATATATATATATATATATATATATATATATATATATATATATATATATATATATATATATATATATATTATATATATATAGTGACCGTCATAAAGTTGGCTACATATGGGAAAAAATTGGTTATTGAAATTTCTGAAAAACTCTAATGGCGATTCGTTTCTGCATGTCTGACAACTCTGAGGTTGAGACTTATACACGTAACCTCAGATTTGGCGGGAATTAAAAAAAAAATTGTGCCGAAAAGTGGGTCAAATTGACAAGATATCGAAACATTTCATGGAAAAAATGTGTTTGGAATCCAACAAGGCCCCAGACCAATTTTGAACCATATTGAAATAAAGAACAAAAATATCATTTTATTCTTCTACCCTTACATTATACATACTTGTTTTATCTGGAAACAGCTTTAATAACCGAAATCACATAAGTTTGGGTCAAAACTGATCAAATATTTGTCGAATAGACATTTTGTGGGAGAATAATTATGAAAACACGATTTAGTCTTGTCACTTGGTGTAGTCATGCCCTGTATATCAATGCACATGAGCTTATTCAATATTCTCAACCCGTAAATAAAATTTAAACCAACTAGTATTTGTATTTAAAACTCAATAATACATTATTTATCCTTGCTAAATTTAATATTGGTTACCTGAAAAGCTATAATGAAAAATTTTCGGCGCAAATGTTTCAAGAACAATCCAAAATGGAGCGTGAAGGTGGTCACGTAGAATATTTAAAATTTGTTCATTGTTTGTTTATGGAGTTTTTTTATTTTTTCATATCCACCTAAACAATACTTAATTCAATTAGGATAAAAATGTTTATTGATTTTAATTACAAATATTAGTTGGTTTAAATTCTATTTACGGGTTGAGGATATTGAATAAGCTCATGTGCATCAATATACAGGGCATGACTACACCTAGTGACAAGTCTAAATCGTGTTTTCATAACTAATCTCCCGCAAAATGTCAACATTGGTGTTTTGAATTTTTTATTTCAATCTGGTTCATAATTGATACATGGGGTCCTCGTTGGATTCCAAACCCATTTTCCCAATAAATTTTTTTGATATCTTGTCAATTTGACATATGTTACGACACCACAGACAACTTTTTTTTTAATTCCCGCCAAATCAGAGGTCACGTGATATAAGTCGCAACGGATTCTTTCGTTCTCAGACATGCAGAAACGAACCGCCATTAGAGTTTTTCAGAAATTTCAATAACACTTTTTTTTCCATATGTAGCCAACTTTATGACGGACACTCTATATATATATAAATATATATATATATATATATATATATATGATATAAACGACAGTGTTTGTAGTCCCTGTCTGTAAATTGATGCATGAAATTTAGGTAGGACATTTTACTACTGCATATTTTCCCAGACATATTTTCCCAGATGTGGAATCATCTTCGACTGAAAGGTAAACTTGAGTCACCATCGTTCAAGATACCTCTTGAAATGTATCCACGTTGAAGAGGAAAACATTATCATCTGAAAATTAGACACATTTTTCTTTTTGCATCTGACAAAAACCTACGATAAAAATTGCATGCAACACACAGCTTGGGTTTTTGCAGAAAACGGAGGATTTGCATATATAGATTCGGTTATCAGTACCAGATATCTTTTATGTAGTTCAAATGTAGATTTTGAAATATTTTAATCTCTATCAGAACAAAGGATAATTTTTATCTGTAACCAGATTTAAAAATTGTTTTCCCTCCGAATAAACGATCTCAAAGTAGTTTATCTGCTTATACTCCAGCTTTCACAACCCTTTTCTTTTCTAGTATCGTAATTTCACTTCCTTGTGCCTTCCCCGAGAGTAGTAATGTTGAAAAAGTGTCTTACTTTTGTCCGAATTACGAAAATTCATCCATTATCTGGTATACGTATTTCTTCAGAGTAAGAGAGACTATCGACTAAAAAGCACGAGCGTCTTTTACTGATCACAAACTTCAAGAGTTTTTCATTAAAATTCATTGTTTGATAACCTCAAATATAAAGAACATTGCTATTTTGAACCAATACTCCTACTTCAACATATATTATTTTTTGTAGTATATTTGAAATGAAAGCAAGATGGAAAAATTGCATAAGAGTATATCTTTTCAACTAGTCGTGAAAGCATATGTTACTAGAGACCACCAGTACCATCTCTTGAACGATAGCGTCTGCAAGTGCTGAGAGTTCCTTAGGAATACGGATAGTTTTTGGGAAGGATAGGCATTCTGATGGCTTTAACAGAGTCTATATAACTAACTATAACTTGTCCAGTATGTTTCGCGGGAACGGTGCTAGTTCCTGCTTCTGTTTTTCTCCTATTGACATCCGGTCGTTGAATTTTTCAGTCCATTTTCACGTTATGTTATGTTCTACCATGTCCAAAGAGTCTTTTCTCTATATCTCCCGACTTGCCTGGAGGTAGTAGCTACGCCAGGTGTGGCTTCTGGTTTTTTTGTTGCTCCGGATCATTCGCTGTTTTTTTCTTCCTGTTTTCGTCTATTTTTCCAAATGAGCTCGGTACTTTGGAGGTGCGCGGTTGCTGATTGTCGCCAGCAACTGAGGTTGTTTTTTTTCGTATTTTTCCACGAGTAGCTGGGGGATTGATTGTTGTCAGGTATGCTCAAGGCTCCATTGTGGAAAATTACAGAACAACTTCAGTTGCCAATTCTCAGCCCATAAGTCCGAAACATATATTCCGCGAACCGAATCAGTTTTTGGAAAACACAAATATATTATAACCACTTCGAAGGTACGGAAAAGAAACTCAACTATTTTTTCTACAAATTCATAGACATACATTCAAATTAATTAAGCGGAAGAATGTTTTCAAAATAGTAATCAGCGCTTAGAATCAAGCGATAGTAAATAAAAAAAATATTCAAATAATGTTTTTTATTTGGAATCCACTTAGAAAACATTATGAAATAACCATTACTTCACATTGACACACGTGAAATGATTGGGACTACGTCGGACTTTCTTGCCAAACTCAATTTGAATAGTATCTTAGTAGAATGACCAGTGTACCTTACGGTAGCAAAGTAGAGCGCCCAATCTTCAAATTATCAGTAACTCAAATTCAACACTTTTGAAGAGTCACATATTCACAATTGGTCCACTCGACATCAGGTTTTTCTGAAAAATCGAGAGTACCGATCTACGTTCAGAAACATCATATTTCTACTTGTTAGGAACTTATCATATTTTTTCCCGTTATTCACAATCAGGACCACGCTATGTAAGATTTACTTCATTTACATAGTAATTTCGAGGTTGTTCAAATATTTGGCGAAGTTGGGTTTGTAGAAGAGCAACTTTGTTGAACATCCCCGCCTTAAAATAGAGTCACGTAATTATCATTATATCAATCATTTTTATTTTTATTCCAACAAGTTTACATAACGATTTGAGCAAGACCTCATTATACAATTCTATTGCGCACATTTTGCTGATATTTCCAAAGCAATAAAATATTTTTAACAATTATTTTTCTATTACCCCACATCAACACTTGGACCAACTACCTATGAAAATTATGTCAACTCATATTTGGAATTTTCCTTCAACAATGATCCCGTTAGGAATATTGTTTTCTTTTCTACCTAACTTTCGGAATTCATTATCGAATAAATAAAAACGGCGCTAGCTATATTTCGCGAGATGGTTCTGCTAGAAATCTGTGTAAATAGTATCTATAAAGTCTGGTTACCATTCCGTGATTAATTTCGAGGTGTACCTACATCATGAAGGAGTCTCTCGCTCTTTTGGAAAGGTCAAGAACTAATGTATGGACATTTATTTTCATCATTAATAAGTGAGTCTCTGGAGATTTCACATCACAATACAGTTATATAAATGAATAATAATTACGAAAGGATGTAGGTACATGCAAGTGTACACTTTGTATTGAGGTGAATTCAAAATATGTTTGTTTAACGATTCAAAACAATTGAAATTATGATTTTGGAAGACAAGTTTGCATGTATGCAACTCTTTTATCCAAAACACTGAATTTCAATAATACAATCTATAGCGTGGGATATTTAAAAATGAGAGGAAAGCTTGGAATCAAAGGAAAATCTATTAGTGCGCCAGGAAAACGAAGGGATAATACTGAAAAAGCGCAACAACACGGGCAACCATCCATCTCATCTCACTCTATTCCCAAATTTCTGTTACTTCGAAGAAACAACAAGATATTAGGAAAGATCCAAAGTTCAGAAATATAACTACACTCGATCAGTTATCTAGGAACTCATCAAATATACACCAATAAATTTGGTATTATCAGATTTGCTTTTAATCCTTATTAGTTTATTTGAGAAGTCGAGAATAGCAGTTAGGAGATATCATATTATAACAGTTGGAAAAAATTCCATCGAAGGCTTACATGATATATATATATATATATATATATATATATATATATATATATATATAAATATATATATATATATTGTGTGTGTTGTGGGTGTAAAAAATTTTGGAAATGTCATATTTTTAAAAATTTTCATACCGTTATTCAGAATAGGCGTATTATTATATCATTTGCATGTTGAAATTTAAGTAGTACTATAATATCAATAAACAATAATGACGTGCGCTTACGCCCAATCCATATGTATATCACCTCAGAATGCCTATTGAGACAGGTGTCAATTCCTGAATCCCGTTCTTCCCATTACAATGAAAAACTTCGAACCTTTAGGGATTCACTTATATGCCTGTCAGGGAAATGAGGAAAATTTTATTTCTGTGCATATTCAATGGAATGCATTCATTGTCTGAAATAAATCAGATCACTATATGTGAAAACCAGACAGTTGATCCTTATTATTATTTATCATCAAAACAACCCCATTTCATTCAGATAAGCCTAGAAAGCCCACCAAATCAAAACCCGATTGAATAAGGTTTCAACACAAAGACAAGCGAAAAGGCTCTGAGCCCATCGCCGAAGAAAGCTGAATAGTTGGAAAAAAGACTTGAAACTGGTAACGAGACTGCACACCTGACATTGTCCTCTGAGGTACCACCTCAAAAAATTAATAGATCAGACAATGGACTGCGCCGTTACTGCGAGAACTTCTCTTAAACTGCAGACATTAGGAACTTAGCTCTCAGGGAACTGATACACTTCGCAAGAGGTCTCAAAATCCCGGGTCTTGAATAGATAAGGTAATATACAAATAACACCTTGTTGTCTGAACTCAGAATAGAAGAGCAATCAAACTTTGGAAAAAAATTTGTTTTACATTTGAAATAAGACACCCTATGTAGGTGTGGGACTAAAATATTTTAGATTGAAAGACATGATTGATTATGAACCAAATTTCATATTTCTATTCAACTGCAAGTTCAAAAACCTCTAATGCATTACCTACGTAAACCACCCTGTATAGACAGTGGAACACCCTTCAATGATCAACAATAGATATGTCCGACGGAGAGGTGAAGAGGTAGAAAACTAGGCAAAACATGAAATCTACTAGTCGCACATTTCATCCGTTGCCAATATTTTTTTTATAGCGAGTTCAACTGCTGAGGCCAATAATTGATCTGTGAGATATTTTCAGGTGAAATGAAAAAGCATTCAGGTCACAAGTAGTATATTAATCATTTTTGATATTTAACTGAAATTCAGTGCCTAAAATATGTTCTTCATGAATGGCACATTTCTTAGGTTTCTGTATTTTTCTTCAATTATTGATATAAATATTGAGAAATGATGGTATTTTTTAAATCAAGACCGGAGTGTCAACTTGACTCATCTCCCAAGGCTCTTCTCACAGTAACTTGGAGCTCTTCAATTCGTAAAATAGTCTTTCTTAAATTGAGAGGATAGAAAATTATAAGATTTGCTCAAAATGGATGACACTCGATATATTTTATGTTTTGAACTCAATGAGTCATTTGCAAAAATGAAAAGGAAACACTAATTATTCCTCCCAGGTGTCTGTTTGTCGGATTGTCTGTAGCAGTCTTCTGAAATCTGAAATTTGCAACTTGGAGAGATGAAAAGCCTGGTTATAGAGTCTGACAACCCAAGATTATTTTCAAAACAGAAAATATTATAGGATTCGTTTCCCAATGAAAATTTTGGTCTGCAAATTGGGCGAACAAAATAAAATTTGATGTATGGGATTTCAAAAGTTAATATTATGAGAAATTCATTCATATAGAGAAAAAGTAGAAATTAAATTAACTGTCGAGTGGAAAACTTGTACATGAATTCGTTGTCTAACCCTTTCCTTCAATAAAGTAATAATTATTGAAAACTTTGAAAATTTTGAAAATTACGTCAATATGATTTATTGAAGAAAATAATTAATTGAAGTCGGGCGCCAAAATTGAAGTTGGGCGCCCAACTTCAATATCAGACCCCCGAGATTAAAGTCAGGCGCCCGACTTCAAAGTCAGACCCCTAAGATTAAAGTCGGGCGCCAGACTTCAAAGTCGGACCCCCCGAGATTAAAGTCGGGCGCCCGATTCTAAAGTCGGGCGCCCAACTTCAAAGCCTTACCCCCTAGATTAAAGTCGAGCGCTCGACTTCAAAGTTGGACCCCCGAGATAAAAGTCGGACCCCGAGATCAAAGTTGGGCGCCCGACTTCAAAGTCGGACCCACGAGATCAAAGAGGCGATTTAAAAACAAAAATTTGCACGGGGCCCTTCTTACGCCTTCGTATATTTTTCTGGCTGCAATTATTTTTTTTCACTGCCATGTGGCATAAATTTATACATAGTATTATTGAGATTGGTGTTCGGTCTCATGAGATTTTTCACTCGACTTACTGGATTGCTTGCGGTGTGATAGTATGCTTGCTGGATAATGATGTTTATGATTGATTGGATGATGATGTTTATGCTTGATTGATTATGAATGTAAGACAACACTTACAGTACGAATATTCAATCTCGTATATAAAAATGACAATGAATAAAGAATGACTTATATTGACAAGTTGATGACAGACGTTGTTTTTCTTTTCCCCTCGCTCTCTCTCCATCTTTCTGTCTATTGACCAAATCGAGTGAGCCAGATTGGAAATCAAATGATATTATACAGTAGGATACAGTACAGGCCGCCCCCTTGAAAGGATCGGCTATCAGAAACAATACATATGCATGTCTTCAAATGAGAACTGTTTTTTTTAAGAGTTTATTGGTAAAGCGCAAACTTTAGACACTGGTCTTTTCAAAATTCCATTAGCTGTTTTTACGTTCACTACCCGAACTGTTTTGTCTTTACCAGGAAACACTCCAGTGATACGGCCCATTTTCCAACATAATGGTGCTGTATTGTCGTCCTTAAGAAGAACCAATGTTCCAATTTCGAGGTTCGGTTTGAGGTTGTCGCCATTTGTTCTCTCTTGAAGATGGTTCAGATATTCTACGACCATCTTTTCCAAAAATGTTGTATTTTGTCGCTGAATATTTTTGAAATGGGATAAGTGGTTGTTTGCAATATCTCTGACGTCATCTTGAGGTAGAGTAGTTAATGGCTCGCCAATTAGGAAATGTGCAGGTGTTAAAGGGAAATATCATTGGGATCGTTGGACAGTGGGGATAATGGTCGGGAATTGAGGACTGCCCTCAACCTGAGTTATCACTGTGATAGGCCCTCAAAAGTCAATGGAATTACCAACAACCTTTTCAAATGAAATTTTGCGGATTTAACACACGCTTCCCAGAGATCTCAAAGTTGGGAGCATGTGGGGTGAAAAATCCAGTTTATTTTGTTTAAAGTAAGAAATTCATTGAAGTGATTATTATCTTTAAGATTTGATAAAATAACTTTCAATTCATCTCAGCACCAACAAAATTGGTACCGTTATCACTATAAATGTCGGTCAAACACCCCTTCTTGCCACAAATCTTGTTAAGCATTTTAAAAATGATTCCGAAGAAAGATCGTCAGATAGCTCTAAATGAAACCGCCTTTGTAACAAAACATATAAAAATACATAAATAGCATTTGACGATTTTTCTACTCCTGGTTTTACCATCTTTGATGTAAAATGGGCCAACAAAGTCTGTGCCGGTTGTCGCAAACGGCGTTGCGGTTGTAGACGTGAATGTGGAATATCTCCCATTTGATATCGACTTTCTATTGGTTTAGACCTGAAGCAAGTTACACATTTGCGTAAAACTCTCGAAGCACTACGTCCGTTGATTGGCCAAAATTTGATCGAACAGCCGCCAGAGTGGCTTGAGCACCTACATGAAGATGCCTTAAATGTTCATGCAAAATTATCAATTTCGTAAAATTACCCTGATGTGGTAATAAAATCGGATGTTTGTGGTTATATGAAATGTTGGAATATTTCAGTCTTCCACCTACTCTGATTAAACCGTTATTATCCAAGAATGGATTTAATGACATAATTTTACTATTTGGAGATATGTTCTTTGATTTATTAAGTGATTTCAACTCTATTGGAAATGAGTTTCCTTGAATTAATTTACAAAGATTGTATTGTCAATTTCTGCTTTTGATAATTGACCTGAAAGGCGAGCTTCAGGATTTGAGATTTTTGAGTTGTTTGCAAATCGCAGACAATAAGCTAGGACTCTTTGAAGTCTTGTGAATGAGGATAAACGATCAATGATGTTGATATCTTGGGTTTCTATCACTGATATTAGACTAAGATCGGTTTTCTTGAGCTCCGGAATTTTTGAATTGGGCAAAATATAAGCTTCGGGCCAGAAAGATTTCTCTTGGAACATCCAAGCAGGACCGGTCCACCACATTTTGCATTCTATCAATTCCCTTGGATTGAGACCTCGTGATATGATATCTGCTGGATTCGATTCAGAGAAAACATGACTCCATTGATTTTTATTTGAAAATTGCTGTATTTCAGTGACTCGATTAGACACAAACGTCTTGAGTTGATGTGGCTCAGTGTTAATCCATGCTAATACAATAGTTGAGTCAGTCCAATAATGAATGTATTCGATATTGTTAGGAATAGCTTGAAGTACCTTTTGAGTAAGTTGAATACCTAGTAGAGCTGCGCAGAGTTCGAGCTTGGGTAGTGTTACTACTTTGAGCGGCGCCACTCGGGACTTTGCGCAAACTAAATGAACATGAATTTTATTGAATTGATCAGTTGATCGCAGATAGCAACAAGTTCCATAGGCCCTTTCTGAAGCATCTCCAAAACGTGCAATTCAATGGAAATAGGATTGGGAAACAAATAATATGTCTAGGAATATTTACTGAGTTTAAATGAAGTATTTGACTCGAAAATTCGAGCCATGAATAATGCAAAGAGACAGGAAGGCTTTCGTCCCAATGAAGACCTAGTCCCCAAAGCTTTTGAATAATAATTTTGGCCTGATAGTACAAGGACCAATGAGACCTAAAGGATCAAAAATTTGCGCCAATGCAGATAGTATTGTGCGCTTTGTGACATTTGATGCTTGATCATGACTAACAGTATACTTGAAAATATCTTCTACTGAGTTCCATGTTAAACCCAGAGTTTTTGTGACTTTGTCATCGGAAATAAAAGTTTGTGATGATTGAGATTGGACTCCAGAAATGTTTTCTAGAAGCTCACAGTTATTTGAGACAAATTTTCTAAGATTGAAACCGGCTGAGCTTAAAATATGAGTGAGTTTCGATAAAACTTGTTTTCCATTTTGAATAGAATTGAAACCTGTCAGCAAGTCATCTACATAGAAACTGGACCTGATAATTTCACTAACTTGAGGGAATTCTGATTCATTTTCTATAGCTAATTGAAATAAAGATCGAATACAAAGGAATGAAGCACTGGCAGTACCATAAGTGGCTGTGTTCAATTGATAGTGACCTAGTTCTTGAGATGAATCAGAGCGCCATAATATGTGTTGCAAATCACGTTGATCGGGTTGTATGATCACCATTCGTTACATTTTCTCTATATCGGCTGTTACCACATACTGATAGGTTCGAAATCTGGTCACTATTGTAAACAAATCGTTCTGAATGGTAGGACCTACTTTTAAAACATCATTCAGTGAAATCCCACTAGAAGTTTTTGCCGAACCATCAAAAACGACACGGAGCTTTGTGGTAGTACTGGCCAGTTTCAATACGCCATGATGAGGTAAATAGTATGTCAAATTTCTAAACGAATCATTTTTAGTATTCAATTTTGACATATGTCCGAGTTCCTCATATTCGTTCATAAAAGAGACATATTGTTGCTTGAAATCAGGGTTTTTCAATAGTTTTTTCTCTATGGCATAAAACCTCTTGGGAGATGTGTCCAAAGACTCACCAAGTTGTTTTATGTTGTCCTTAATAGGCAAACTGACAATGAATCTACCGGATTCATTGCGAACTGTGGTTTTAATAAAATGTTCTTCGTATTCTGCTTCTTCTGGAGAATATTTCACTTGTGTTTGACATTCTTCTATTTTCCAGAAGCGCTCTAACAAATCTTGAATATTATCGTTCTGTAATGTAAGATTACAGACTGAACTTGAAGTATTTGCATATAACATTGGCAAAGGTCCGGACAATATCCAATCAAGCCTTGTTTTTTGTAAGACTGTATGATTATTGAGTAAATTTATACGTCCGACACAAATCAAATCCCAAAAAATAGAAGCTCCAATTAGCAGGTCGATTGGACCAGGTTCATTGAATTTTTCATCTGCCAAAACAATATTTTGTGGAATTTTGAGATAGCTTATATCAAATGAAAATGCAGGTAAGTCCCTTGTGATTTTCTTAGATATCAAGAAGGGTACATCTCGTAAAACGTACGAATTTGTTGTTGATTTAATCGTAGCATGTGTTTTGTGGAGTATGGACGTTATATTCGAACCAAAACCTTCAACTGAATGTCTTATCTTTGATAGAGGAAGTTGTAGAATTTCGAATAACCTTTCAGTGATGAAATTTGACTGTGAGCAGTTGTCTAGAATAGCTCGATATTTATGAGTTTCACCATATTTATCATTAATGCATATTATTGCTGTAGAAAGCATTACGTATGATTCAAAGTGTGCATTTTTCGGCGAGCAAGCAGTAGACGTTGATTGTGAAATGTTAGAAACATATTGTGAAGGACCTTCAATACTTGGCAAACGTGCCGAGGCTGTGACAGCAGAAGATTGCTCTCTTTCTAAATGCAAAAGAGTATTGTGACGAAGAGAACATTTCTTACAAGAATGTGGATTTTTACAATCCTTTGATGAGTGTCCCTTCCGTAGACAGTTTTTACATGCCTTAAGTTTCCTGACTTCGTTAATACGTTGTGGTATACTAAGTTTCAGAAAATTTTCACATGTAAATATAAAATGATCCTTTTGGCAAAGAATGCACACCGGATCTGTGGTAGCAACATGCACAATACTTGAATTGTGAGATGTTCTTTTAACTAAATGTTTTGGCGTTGAATGGCAAACTTGCTTGTTCGAATGTAAACCCTCTAATAGTTGGCACTTTTGATTTGAAAATGAAGTGAATTCTTTAAATGTAGGTAGATCTGATTTAAGATTCAATGCATTTTCCTCCCACTCACGTTTTGTAGTCTCATCTAATTTGGATGAAACTATGTGGATGATGAGAGTGTCCCATTTGTCTACAGGTAATTGTAAAGATTCAAGACTTCTCAAATGTTGATTTACAGTATCAATTATATTTCTGAGTAAAATTTGCGACTCTTTCTGCACACTCTGCAGATCAGACATTGCGTTTAAATGCGATTGAATTATGACCCTCTTATTTTGATACCGTTCGCAAAGGAGATCCCACGCTTTATCGTAATTTGCTTCAGATACTTCCAAAGCTGTCAAGACATTTACGGCTTCACCTTTGATGCAAGATTTCAGATACCAAAATTTTTGAATTTTATTTATAGATTGGCAATTATGGATCATGGCTTTATAGGTATCAGCAAATTGAAGCCATTTTTCGTATGACCCATGAAATTCAGGTAAATTCAGTTTTGGCAATTTTGAATTCGTGTTTTGTATAACTGAATTATTCAAAAGACTTTGAGGATTCGGAGGGGTGTTTACAATGATTGGGGGTTGTGTAAATTGTTTTACCAACCGCTTTGCATGACCACCAGCTTTGAAAAAAGAGTTTTCAAGTTCTTCTCTTTCAGTAAGTTGTTGTGTTTTTGTCTGTCAATTCTAATTCCGTTTGAATATTTTGTAGCTCATTCCATAAATGATCCATTTTTTCTAAACGTGTACATAATTCTTCTAATAGAGAATCATCTGTTATGTTTTGTAAGAATTTTGAGAAACGTGTAATATGTGCTTTGATACCACCTCGTTTGTAATGCAAAGTTTTGATTTGTTCTTCGGTCATTTTGACCGATGAGAACCCACAGCGATAAGTAAGTTGAGAACAAAGAAGGATACTTGGTTAAGGAAAGCGAGACTTACTCTTGGATGTATCCCCAGTTACCTTTCACTGAATGGCTAAGTGGTTGTCTTGTCTGGTTTTCAAATTCCAACGGAACTGGCACAGGAAAGTGGAATTGTTTATTGGAACCAAGTCCTAACTTGACTAGTTTGCTAATATGTAATTGGGATGTCTTGTTTGAATTGATTGATTCGAAGGACCTGAGTTGATATGAATGCTTCTTCGACTTGAGTAAAGTGTTTGAATCATATCCGGCTCGAAGGACCATGTTCGGTCTCATGAGATTTTTCACTCGACTTACTGGATTGCTTGCGGTGTGATAGTATGCTTGCTGGATGATGATATTTATGATTGATTGGATGATGATGTTTATGCTTGATTGATTATGAATGTAAGACAACACTTACAATACGAATATTTAATCTCGTATATAAAAATGACAATGAATAAAGAATGACTTATATTGACAAGTTGATGACAGATGTTGTGTTTCTTTTCCTGTAATTCGCCCCTCGCTCTCTCTCCATCTTTCTGTCTATTGACCAAATCGAGTGAGCCAGATTGGAAATCAAATGATATTATACAGTAGGATACAGTACAATTGGTGTATGGATTTTTCAAGTTTCATTCCATGGGTTTTGTAACAAAACAACGTTGTGGATGAGGGGTACTCCTTCATAAATTTGAATGGCATCGTTATTATTCTTTCGAGTCAATTTGTGAGAAGAACGTTCAATATGTACGAAGTCACTATACGATTCAAATGCTGTCGTTGTTTTTGATGGAAAAACGAAGAGTGCAGGAAAACTTCGCCGAAAGGAGAAGCAGATTTCTGTTCTGTTTTTTTCGGTGAAACAATGACGGTTCAAGTTTTTTCGGTGAGACATGACGGTTCAAGTTTCTCATGAACGATTTTTGGCAAATAAAATATAAAGCCCGTCTGATTTCGATGCTGACAAAAACATTCGAACAGGCTAATTCTACTGTTACGCAGGCTAAAGAGAATGCTGATGTCTTGATTGTCAACACAGCGATTTCCTTCTGCTCATCATTCAACGCTGTTTTTATCGTTGGCGAAGACGTCGATATTTCAGTTCTGCTGACATTAGAATAATTCAAAACCAACATCTACTTTCACAAACCGGGGAGTACGAAACTGATCAAAGAGTGTATTCCTCGAAAAGTTTGAAGTGAAAGAAGCAGCCGAAAACATGTTTTTACATGCGTTTAACGGCTGTGCCACAACATCATCCCTCGTCAAGAAAAAAAAAATATTTTCGCTTCTTAAAAAAAAAGGACTCAATGCCGTCATTGGCATCTTCAGAGATTAGAATGTTAAACCAGAAAACATTGCAGACGCTGAAGTCCGCTTTTTTGTATGGTGGTAATATGGAAGAGGAAGCCTTGGAAAAAATCCACTACCAAAGTTTTGCAATATCGACAATGAAAAGCAAATTCCACCTAGCATATTTATCACCAATGAAGGATGCTGCACGATACACTGCATTTGGGACCAACCACCAAGTCCAAAAATGGTGTGTAATCCCAAAACGACCATCCGTCTGGGGCTGGAAACTTAGTACCAATAGGCTCAGTCCAGTAACAATGTCCGAGAAACCTGCCCCTGATATCTTATTGAATGTCATTTCATACAATTGCAAAAAAGGATGCGGTGGAGCATGTGGCTGCAGTAAAAGTGGGTTGACGTGCTCTGTGCGGCGGATTCAGCAATGGTGAATCATGCGAGCATGCACCAGAATGATGACCTCAAGAGCGACGACGAAAATGAGGCAATGACATGGATGGAAGCCCATATTTTCAGTAAGGAAAATGGGTAAGAGGTACACATTGACAACGGAGTCGATTATGAAGACATCAACATCAACCGACCAGGAACATCAAAAAGAAAAAAATAAGAAATATTCTCGGGAACATAAATTACGGAATAAGAGCCGTACTCAATTGCAAATAAAAACGTTTTAACAAAAAATTAAACCGACAAAATATGGAACTGAAAAGTAAAAAATAAAATAAACCTTCTTAGCCTCAGTAACTGAGCTCCTAAACTAATGTAAGTAACTAATTTTGAGTCGGCGCCAAACAAACAAGCAAATGAATTAGGTAAGGCGTAAAATGATGGCATCGAGTTGCGCGGTGACATTCTGATAATGTTTTTGAAGTAATTTAATGATGTTCGTTGGTTGTTTGTTTGGCGACGACTCAAAATTAGTTACTTACATTAGTTTAGGAGCTTAGTTACTGAGGCTAAGAAGGTTTATTTTATTTTTTACTTTTCAGTTCCGTATTTCGTCGGTTTAATTTTTTGTTAAAAAGTTTTTATTTTTCGTTGAAAAGGGAAACATTCTCAATTGAGAATGTTTCCCTTTTCAACATGAATACCCCACAAGAGGTTGTCTTGACGATGGAAGATAGTGACTAAAGTTTATCTTTCAGTCGCAGATGATTCCACATCTGATTTTATGAACATCCTGTTTATATTTTCAACAAATCTTTTAATTTTTCAATTTTTTATGGCTAAAATATACTAATTACTACCTACTTGTTTTCTGATTACTTCCAAAATACTTACTTACCCACCTTACTTCAACTATTACCAGTTGAATAATATGATTATCTACTTTTACTATTTGTTGTAATATAAATTATTTTTGTTGTACTGGTTAGTTTATTCCATTACTTTGTATATCATTCCATCCTCTCATAGAATATAATGGTTTTGACGGATGTGGAACAGAAATAATGTCAGTAGCGATCTGTCATTGTCAACTACGTATGTGTGTGCCAATGTTCATAAGTAAAAATCAATTATCCCCTATTTTTCTACCCGTAAGGGTATATAATTCCATTCGATATCTAAATATAAGGTATACCCTAATTTAAAAAAAAATCATCCTAATCGAAGAACCCAGTACAAAGTTATGCCTGATAGAATCGGTTAACGGACCAGAATTCAGAGGGTGAGTGATCAATATCCTTCATGTTGCTACCCTTAGGGGTGGATTTCATCTTTTAAATTCAAATGGGACCATCTTCGAAGTACACCCTATCCACTTAAAAAAAGAATTATCGAAATCGGACGCCTCAGTAAAAAAGTTATGCGTGATCATACATGAAAAAAAATTATAGAAAAAAAAATGTACGGGTCGACTAGAGAACCTCCTTCTTTTTGGTTTCGTCGGTTAAAAATAGAATATCTACGGATTAGGCCTACTGGGATACCACATAAAAAAACGCGCCGGTCACGCTACCTCACGGTGGTCTGAGTTGACTTTTAAATCAGAACATTATAATTATATACCTAGTGAATAGCTACAAATGATTTCTTGAAATGATAAAAACTTTTTATTGAAACAATGTTCACGTTTTCACCGATGTAAACTCGTTACACATCGGACTCACAGAAAAAGGGAATTCAGCTTTATTCAAATATGAATGTAACATTTTTGTCGTAGGATCAACCGTTGAGGAATTATTTTGCAAAAAATAATTCTTTGACCTTGCAATCCAAGATGGCGGACCGCGCTGACCTCTCCTCCTTACGTCAAAAACTTGAGTTTTTCCATCGGGGCCCGGAACTGAATAACATATATAAAAATCGTTACTACCCCACCTTTTGTAGGGCAAAAACCCCCACTGACTGAACTATATCACCACTCTTTACTATTAAATTATTAGATTAATCAATTTCAACAGAAACATATTTCACAAGAAAAAACTATTTGGCACCGCCTAAACACAATTATCAAAATACACATGAATAACATAAAAAGTATTCAGAGAAGCCCCAAATATATTGATGGAAAATTTAACACTTATATCGATGTAGAATCCATGTAAGAGAGAATGGTAATAATAAAAACTTACCCAATTTTTGTAATTTCATTAAGCTTTCAAAACCAGTGTAGCAAACAATTATACGGACCTAGACTAACAGAGTAAAATTGTCAAATAATCCATACGAACCAAGTCAACCTCACTTTATCTACCATGAATGTGTTGCGCTGAAGAAAGATAAAATTTCCTGTCTTGTACTATTATTTGGAACATTATTGTAAATCTTCGTGAGAAACTCGATTAAAAATAACTGCTGATCCAACTTCAGTTCCTGGAAATCAACGTTGTCAAATATTCAACTGCATATATTATGAACCAGCTACTAGTAGAGTTGAGATCGAAAGTCCTGGTTCATGGACCAGATAAAATCAAATAGAAAATATTGAGAAAATATACACATTGGAACCACTTATACATATTTGTAAAAAGAAGTAATATAAGTGAGTGTTTGAAAACATGAATTGAAGGGGACCTGAAGGTAAAAGTTTGCATTTTTATTCAGATTGTTATTCGATTTTCTATTCTAGTCTTTATTAGGAATTCTTATAGAGGAATGAGACGAACAAAAATGTTTTTCAAGGAGTACTCACCTGAAAGCATTTGTTACATTGATGCAAGACTGGCATCGTATTCACTAGTCTTCAATACATTTATTGGGATTTTTCAATTTTCAGAAAAATATTTCTATTCAATATTTAATTCAGAAATATTTTTTATCAATTGATAATATAATATTATTATGTTGCCGTTGCCTTGACTAGTCTAGACTGGAAGGTAAAAAATGCATATTGATGTACAAATTATTGACGAAAAAAGCCACTTGATATTTATTTTGGAAAAATAGAAGGAAATTAGGTTTCATTGAATTTTAATGAAAAAAAATATGTTGAAGAGTAAATAAAAAAATGGAACTTGTAGGAATTTCCGAATCCATATTATTATGTTGCGCAATGGACCTGCTAGTTGGCCAATTCTGCTGATGATGAATATTATCAGTTGATCTCAATCTTAGTCACAATGACTTTTATATTATGACAGAGGTTAGGGAAAACCCAGTTGGAGTAGCTATAAACCTCTCTCCTATTCACTATGTCGAAAGATGAAATAACAGTGTATCCTAATGATAGATGATACTTGTATCACTAAAAACCAGTATTCTTTCCTTAGATGCACCTTACATTCGGTAAACCAATTGGTAAACCTATATCAGTAATGATACGAAAATATAAATTTATAAAGTCTACCCAATTATATTAAACCGGTATACATGAGACTTAATTGAATATATTAGAGTGCAACTAAAAATAATCCAAACCGGTAGATTCCGTGGTATTGATTCCATCAACATTTGTTTCATAATTATATTATAGAGATGATTCCTCAGAATCCACTGGAACCGAAACGAAATCACCAATATGTTGTAATTTGAATCTCACGTAAAGGAGACAGAGGCATAATACCGCGTGCCGAGCCGCGTGCTAATGGTTTTTTCTATGGAAGGTAACAAATTTGCCCTCTCAACAGTTTAGAGTATTATGGATTATTCGAAAACATAAGGCCTAGAATCATCGCTATAGTTTTTCTGTACACTATAGGAAAATTTCTTTTCACAAATTGTGTTTTGCTACCTGAGACTTGGTAAACACAAAATCCCAAGAAAAATACATTGGTTATCCTTATAACAAGCCTTTGAATGCCACTCCACATGATCGAATGAAAAGAAAAAAAATGCAGACGGATATAAATCACCAATTTGGTCCACCATCCTGAACTTTTCATCAAATACCACTGTCAAAATAGATTGTCTCACAATGTACCCCCCCCCAAATTAAAAAATACCTAAAGTTATAAATAATTTTTGATATTCAGTTAACAATGACTAAATTCATTTCGACTCTTTGGATCCATTCGAAAAAGGATTCACTCACTCTATTACACCAACTCAGCGATCAGTGGTTCAGCTATAGAAGCATCTGTCTTTTAATCTCTTTGTCCCACTTGACGTGGGATCAAGCCCCATTATCGGTGAATCAAATACAAACATACTATGTTATTCGATAGGATACCTGAAGGATCATTTGGGATTCTACTATAATAGGTATTGCGCCTCCGTAACTCCAACATTTTTTCATGAAAACTTCTAAGGGTTGGATCTTGTAGATGAAACACATTCAAACACATTCATTTAAGCTCATTATTATACACACAATATGGAATTATATATTTTTTTAAGGAAAATAATCATATATGTGAAGTATTGATGACTAAATTGGATCTTTGTTCATTTGTTCATTATTTTATTTATGGTGAATTCTTGAACTCTTTGTATTTGTGCTGATGATGTAGGTATAAACTTCCGAAATGCATACACATTGGTAACATGTAAACTTACACGATAGATATTGTTTTCATGGAAAATGACTTGGAGTTCCCCCATTGATTATATTTGGCTATCCACTCTTAGAATACTGCTAGTCAGTCCTACCGACAATACGAAAATCTATCGTTAAAAAAAATACACCAATCTGAAGATTTGGTTCAAGAACGAATGCCCCAAGAAAAACATCAACCTAATAACGTCATACTGAATCTGAACCCCTCAAGCCATAGCGGTGAGAAACCCACCCAGACAGCTACGAAAATTAGGATCAGAGAAGAAATCAAATTTAAATATAGAATAATGAATGATACTAACCAAAATTATCAATTTTATTCCATCATTCACCCTTCAGAATGGGATTCGTTGGACAGAGATGTTAGAGATTTGTTTAAGTTTGAATATATTGAATTTTGTTACACCCTCGAAAAACAAAATTCATAGGTTGATTTGTTGAAAATATGAACAGGATGTTCATAAAATCAGATGTGGATTCATCTGCGACTGAAAGATAAACTTTAGTCACTATCTTCCATCGTCAAGATAACCTCTTGTGGGGTATTCATGTTGAAAAGGGAAACATTCTCAATTGAATATTGATAGAAAGATTTTTCTGTGAATTGAAAAATCGACGATTAAAATGAAGTTATTTTTTGTGAATGTCTAACAGAAAACAACTACTTCCACGGCTAGAGCCACGCTGGACATTGAACTACATTGAACTACAACAAATTAAAACAAACCCGAAATGAGATAAAATTTCATCACCTCAAATGACCTTTCATTTCGACTACCCACTTCCCAAAAAATGGCGAACAAAAAATTATCTAAAAATAGAAAAAAGCTGATAAAAATAATTTAGTTTTCTCAAAGCTGATAAGGGCAACGTCATAGTAGTAATGAACCAAGCTGACTACATTTCGAAAGTGGAAGATTTTTTTTCGTCAGATGACTAACATTACATTGAAAATCACAAAACCCACTTCAGACAATCTGCTCCAAATTACCTATCATGAACTCTCTGATACCCTAGATCTCTTCAAAACTCTTCTGATTCGTGTCAGAAACTTGAAAAACAACGTATACCTGAAAATTCCTTTCTGGTTTCTTTTGATGTTAAAAACTTATTTCCAAAGATGTAATTAGGTACAAGAGAAATTTGCATTTTGAAAGTTCTTGACTTCTGCAATCTAGTAGATATAGTTCTGGAACAAAACGTTCTCCACTTCAATCAAAAGTTTTACAAACAACGATCGGGAGATTTATTGTAGAAGTTATAGCAATGAATTATTTAAATATATATTCATTGTGTTTCTTCTCAGCTGGAATCATCATGACGGTATAACCTTGAGAAAGTAATTTTCAAAAACTTAACCCTTAAAAACAATATATCATTCTGGTACACCAGTATGTAGACGACTTCAGTGTACTTTTCCATGGCTCAGAAACTGAACTTACCAAATTTTCCGTTTCTTTGAACAGTTTACATAATTCCATAGAGTTCAATTATGAGATAGAGGGAAATGATTCATTGCCTTTTATAAAGCTGTCAAAAACAAGCCTCCTTCCATAACTTTTTCCACATACTCTTTACCATTCTTCTTTCCAATAAGCCTTACTCCGAACCGTTCTTATGTTCTAGTTATACTTGGATTGCCAATTGTATATTCACATATATACATACATATACACATATATACATATATAGACATACGTACGCAATAGGATAAAATAATAATAAATAATTTCCAGTCTTGAGAAACGGAAGAGTATAGTCCATCCAATATCAATGGCAGAAGCTGTTTCTATAGGGAGCAAATGAAATCTCACTTCGCTAACACGAGCGTATATGCGAAGAACCGGAACGAAAAATAATCTGTACTACTCGTAAACATTTTCCGTCGGCATACGGTAGATCAAAAGAGTCGATAGTCAACGTGGACTCGAGTGAGGGCTGTCAGTTGTACAACCGATTCGTCTGGACCAATCAAGTCGGATATAATGCTGGCAGGTGTGTGTCTACGATGGGAGGTCATAAATCACGCGTTATATTTGTGTTTTAATACCTATGAAAGATTAAAAACCAGTAGCGTCTATGGTCTTGGTGTGTGCCGATCGAAATACGTTTTAGGATATAATAATAACCTACATCAAACAATGAAAGAAATTATTTTTCTTTCTTAATGTATTTGTATAAATAAAAGCTTGTCTTTATTTTTTTTTCATTTCTCATTATTTATGAAGTATTTTTAAAATCTTAAAATATCTAAATAAAATTAGTTATCTCCGCCACTGCTGCTCACACGATTTCGCCGCAGGACTTTTTTATGCTTCTGCAATTGATATTGGGAAAACTATAATTATAACTACAACTAAGATGTTGAATTGGTTGGAGCTAAGCTATAACATGTTCTGTTTGTGGATATGAAGTTTTGTAGTGTGCTCAAGAAAATGGTGAAGAGCCAAGTTTTGATTTTATTCTCAAACATTGGGAACGAATTGATTCTTTTGAATTCCGACGGCAGCTTATTGAAAAGTTTCGGTCACAAAAAGGTATAACATCGTTGTCCTATTGTTTTTTTTAATTCTGGGTATTGCGACATTGTTATTATATCTTTATTGTAAGAGTGTTGAATATGTACCAGGGACGATTTATTTTTGTACTGCCTTAAAAGGATCGTTTTTGCATACATTCATCAATGCCGTTTCTTGGTGAAGCCTATCAGATTGATACATCCTCGGTTTTCTGTAGATCATTTAGAGGAAGCATTTTTGAATATTCTGTAGGTTATTGATTAGTGTTGCTGAGGCAGCACCCCATGCTATATGAGTCCGTCGGAAATGTGGCTTTCCACCTAAGCATAGTACAATATCTTTAGATATTTAGTATTGATTATGTCGGAGATGTTCTTAAATCTATATGACATGGAACGTAACTTTTTGATTAAATAATTAATGTGCTCTTCCCACCTCAAGTGGGAGTCTATGTATATACCCAGATATTTGATTCGATCAATAGACTCTATTTTTAAATGGTTGCCGTTATCATATTGTACATTGAGTTCATCATGTGGTGGTAGATTTAAAGAGTATGACGTGAAAGGCAAAAAATGCGTTTTTTTAAATTGATTGTAAATGTTCTATTTTTGAAAAATTTTATAACATTCCGAAAGTTCTCCTTAATGATGTGTTTGAGTGTTGTCCAGTCAGGTTTTTTACTTTTTTATATCTCTATGGTATTCGACAGTAAGATTACATATGAATTACAGGTAGGTTTAGGGAGATGTGGAACTTACAACTTTTATGGTATAGCTCAAGGTTTATACAAAAATATAAATGCTGTTTGTATTATATGCCAACTTGATTGATGATAATTTCAGAAATTATTTTTAAGTAGAATAAACTTCGCTAATAACAAGATGATCTCTTGTAAGGATTGTTTCCTTTATTTACGTACCCCATTTCATGACTTTTGATATGGAATATGCATTATTATTTTTATTAGAAAATGAGAGCAAATTAAGAATAGGAGCATGAAATATAATATATATATATATATATATATACAGTGCTAGTCAAAAGTCCCCTCTCCCCCTCGTATCTTTTGAACGGGTATACTTATAATAATGAAATTTGGAGGGTGGAAATAAACGGATGTAGGCTTCTGAACTGGTCATAACAGATGACGCAATAGTCATAAATGACGTCACAAGGCCACTGTGACCAATAATTTTAAATGGGACCCTATGGCAAGTGACAGCTCGTTTGAAAGGTATTGAAAATACCTATTCAGTCATACCAATTTTGTTTGGGTTTCGGCTGATTTTGATTGATAAATTGAAGAAATACGAAAATTATAGTTTCGCATTTAATTAATAAAGATTTTAAAGTACGCCTCTGGTTAATTGTCAAAAAGGTTGACGTTTTTGAATTCTCTACTTGTCAAAAGTGTTTATACCTTGAAAATTTACCTAAGCTATTGTTTAACGAGACGTTTAAGTGTTTACATAGGCAAAATGGTACGTACTGTAGCCGACAAAGTAGCAGCTATCTTAATAATTGGTGAATGTAGAAACAATTTCCATGCAGCGGAACGACTGTTTAATGAGAGGTACCCCGATCGCCCTATATCGAGGGTTTATTTGAGGGAGCTTCTTCGGAAGTTTGAAGCATCAGGTAGTGTTCAAGATGCCAAACGATCTGGTCGACCAACAATTAGTGATGACAAAAAATTGACATAATTGGAGAAATGGTAGTAAACCCTACTTCTTCCACAGCCCAAGTTGCGTCTATCTGTGAAGTCAGTCAAAGGACAGTACATAGGGTGTTGGCTAAAACAAATTTCATCCATACAAATTAAAATGGTGCACCAACTTTCAGATGATGACCCCGACCGAAGACTAGAATTCTGTGAAACTATGTCCAATAAAATGAACCAACAACCAGGCTACATACAGACAATTTGTTTTAGTGACGAAAGTACTTTCTTTCTCAATGGAATGTTAACACTCAAAATGTGAGGTATTGGAGGACACAAATCCTCACATCTTTCGTGAAAAACATACTCAATTTCCAGAAAAAGTAAATGTTTGGGCAGGTATTTTGGGAAACCACATAGTTGGGCCTCTTTTTCTCAATGCTAACTTAACCGATGAATTGTATCTGGAGATGTTACAAAATGATATTGAGGCGTTAATTCTTGAAATTCTAGAAGATAATCCAGATGAATTCGACAACTTGGAAATAACGTTTCAACAAGATGGTGCTCCTGCACACCATTACGGTGCAGTAAGACGTTACCTAGATGAAGAATATCGTGGTAGATGGATTGACGACGAGGTTCGATCGAATGGCCAGCTCGGTCACCGGACCTTACACCATTAGATTTTTTTCTATGGGGGTACTTGAAATCTAAGGCTTACGCTACAGCACCTGAAGTATTGCCATTCTGAAACAACGAATTGTTGAAGAATGTAGGGCAATTTCCGCTGACACACTGGGACGAGTACGACAAGAGTTTAGCAATAGGATGCATTACTGCCAGGAAGTAGATGGAGCACATTTTGAACACTTATTATAAGAACTGGTTCTTAAATCTTTATTAATTAAATGCGAAACTATAATTTTCGTATTTCTTCAATTTATCAATCAAAATCAGCCGAAACCCAAACAAAATTGGTATGACTGAATAGGTATTTTCAATACTTTTCAAACGAGCTGTCACTTGCCAAAGGGTCCCATTTAAAATTATTGGTCACAGTGGCCTTGTGACGTCATTTATGACTATTGCGTCACCTGTTATGACCAGTTGAGAAGCCTACATCCGTTTATTTCCACCCTCCAAATTTCATTATTATAAGTATACCCGTTCAAAAGATACGAGGGGGGGAGGGGACTTTTGACTAGCACTGTATATATATATATATATATATATATATATATAATAAACCTATATATATATTTATATATATATCTATCCAACCTCTTGCACAACCGCTAGCAGTTGATAGTCCATAAAAAAATAAACAGATACGATCTGAGAACGCATTCCAATGGTTTGATATTCCAGATCGCATCGTTGGCAATCATCGCCAATTAGCATTATGTTTATCTATTGACTAGCTGGTGCCCGCGACTTCGTCCGCGTAGAATTTGTATTGTTTCCTATATTTTTAATTTGTGTTGTTCCAACTACCTTATGCCTGTGGCTTTGCCCGCTATCCGTTATCCCACTTCTCGTTATCGCGTTTTCCATTGTATGTTATCCCATTATTTCGTCTGGGTAGCATAATTGATATGACAGCGGAAATAATTCTTTGTGACGTCCATTGCAATTTCACTAACCCGTATTGGGGCGGAATTTTCAAATAAGGTTGAACATTCATTTATTTGTAACAGAGAGCCAAAACAAATTTTTATCACCCTAAATTGAAAACTAACGGAACCCTCATAAAAATTTTCCCCCCCATTTCACCTTAGGGGTTGATTGAAAAACATGAAAAATGTATTTTTATTTTAACAAAACCTCAAATACCAATTTTTATGACCCTAACGTAAAAACTAACCGAACCCCTATACAAAGTTTCACACTGTTGTTTTGCATTAGGGGTTGGATTGCCAAAAACACTGAAAAATGTATTTCTTTAATTTGTAACAAAACCTCAAATACCAATTTTTATGACCCTAACGTAAAAACTAACCGAATCCCTATACAAAGTTTCACACTGTTGTTACTTGAATAAAAAAAAAAGGTTTATGTTCTTTAACGGCCAACCCCGGGGAGTCAGAGACTTGTGTGAGTTAAGAAGACGGGGAACTTAGCTTTTTAAGTGTCATCCGAAGCACCACTAGGCTGGTAACCGTGGGCAGTCCAAAGGATTGATACCCAGGTACCAAGAATGTTCGGTTGGTCACCTTTCTCCTCTCGCTCAACGAAACTACAGAAATAAAGTTTCATTCAGTGAATCGAACCCGGACCATCTGGGCATCAGCCAACGCCTTTACGCTCGCGCCACCAGCCAGAAAAACACTGAAACATTTATTTCTTCATTGTTGCAAAGCCTCCAATACCAATTTTTATGTCCCTAACTTAAAAACTAACGGAACCTTCATACAAACTTTCAATCCCATTAACCCCCATTTCGCCCCTTTGGGTGGAATTTTCAAACACTAAAATACGTTATTTCTTCATTCGTTACGAATACCAGTTTTTATGACCCCAACTCTTAAAAACTAACGGTACTTCTACACAAACTGTCACCAACATTTCAACCCTTTTGAGGTTGAATTTTCAAAAACCCTGAAGTGTATCCCAAATACCAATTTCCATTACTCTAACTTCAAAACTAACGGTACTTTCACTCCCCCTTTTAACTCTTTTTGGAATGGAATATCTTCTTAGTGCTTAACTTTGTCATTATAGGAATACGCTTTCAAAATTACAGCTCTTTAGGTCCAGCGGTTTGGTCTTGGCCTTGATCGTATTCAGTCAGGACATGAAATCAGGTATCGTAATTCAGTCCACTTAATTTCGTTTGATATGAGATTTAAGAACTGAGGATCGAGTATTCATATTCCCATATACCTCTTTATATTATTGAACATTCATGCATTGAAAAAAGTTGCTTTTGGTTAAGAATGGAATTCGGCCTTTTTTGTAACCCAGCAAACTTTTGGATGTTCACATAAAAAGTTGGTATTTACATTTGGTGAATGTTTTCAAGGAATATTCGTAAGGAATTCGATAGTTACTCATATCTCGTGATAATTTTCATAATTATTTGAACATTATGCCATTATACTGGTGTATGAGCTTGAAACATAATTGCCTAGATCAGCGGAGACCTTTTACTTTCTGTAACACTTACGGTTGATAGAGAAAGTGTTCCATAAACTCGCACAGATTGACCCACATTTCTTTCATTTTTCATTTACCTTGATTTCTCATGTTTACCGCTTTTGCAACGTGTCATTAATCATTTTATCGCATTACATTTATTGTTCACAATGCATATTATAGCGTATTTACTTAGGCAGTAGCAATTCGAGTTTCTCTGTAAATGTACATGGTTTCACTTGGTAAAATTAAATTATTTTCATCAGTACAATTAACTTGGGGAGTGTTTTGAGTAGCGAAATGTGCATATCATACATTGCAAATAACAATAATGGATTCATGATTAAAGAGGAAAAGTAATACTTTAATGCTCGAAAGGGAGAGTCGCAGAGCGGTAATAATGCTCTTAGTGCATTATTTTTTCCTACAATCACCCAACAAGTGAAATTAAATTTGAATCTTGTTCATCTTTTTTCAATATTGACTCTACTTTGTAATACTACAAATACTATAGGTAATTCAGAAGCCTACAATTGGGATATCAAGACATTATATCCACTAGGTCGAAGTCATAAATAGGTGAATTTTCCTGAAACTGGTGATTTTTATTTGTTTGTAAATATGAATAAGGTGTCACCATCTTCTATCGTTCAAGAAAAACAAGAATTTGCCAGATTCTTTGAGTTTTCTTGTTATGGGGTTCTTTGGATAGAATTGACATTTTATTCCATTCTACTATGTGGTCGCCATTGGATTTCATAATATGTTCTGATAATTGTGAACCTGGAAATTATGTCGATTATTAATATAAATTCGAGATTATATTAATGGATCACACGTGGAAACACTTACTGGAAGAAGATCTTGCATTTGGCAGAGTGATGATGGATTGACTCCAGGATCCGAACGACACTACTTACATCAAATAAACAATGTCTCGTCATTCTCTTGAAAATACTCTTTTGACATTAGTCAAAAAACATCACAATTCGAAAAATTCTGCACATCGAGAACAGCGAAATTTTCATCGATTATCAAAATATTTTTGAAAACGGGAACGGATACAGTGTTCCGAAACGTCAATGATTTTTTCTGATAGGCACCATAGAATACGACTGAATATTTTTTTATTTGTGAAAAATAATTGGGTGTACGAAGTAACTCATTGGGGTTGAGCTTTTTTTTTGACCTTCTACACTTGTATAGATTCCCTGATCCATTTGATATTTTTCAGAATGTGGAAGATTATAATCCCAAAATATTGTCGAAAATAGAAAGATTTTCCTGAAAATTAAATATCCACGATAAAAATTAAGATAGAATACGTTAACATTATCAATGCAACATTTTCAACAAATAAACAGGCAGACTTATTCTTCTTTTTCAACCTACAATTGCTTGAATCAACTACAGGAATACGTTAAAATTGCTAGTTGAGAAGGAAAACATTCCCAATTGAATATTGAACGAGCCAAAGTGTGTTGATCGTGTGTTGTCCTTCGTATTTCAACATTTCTCTATCCATCAATGAATATCTGCATCACAAACTGTTCTTTGGAATAATCCGTCTAGGCGAGCTGGATCAGCTTGTCCACGTCAGCTTCAAACTCCTGCAGTCGTATTTTCAAATGTTCCTGGTATAGCTGTGCTCGATATTGGTCTCCGTACTTTCCAGAGTAGCATTCAGGCATACTTGCATGGTGGTTTCACGTATATCAAAACTGACTAGATTTTTTAGTCTGCGTATTAGAACTATAACATTGGAGAGTTTACGCCCTAGCTGGTCGACATGCTGTGACCAGTTCAGTCTATCAAATATAACAATTCCAAGTAACGTCACACTTCTTCCTGTGCAGACGTTTTGGTGTGAGGATATCAAGAGTTGATTTTTATTAATATTGAGGTTGAGTTCATTGTAGTAAACCAGTCATTTGCTTCTTTCAGTGTACTTCAGATAGTTTCATTACAGTTTGTATGTCCTCATTAGAATTGTAAGGTTGGTATCACCAGCACAGAGCACACTTTTTGTTGGAAGCATATATTGACAGAGGTCGTTGATGTTAAATTAAGAACAAAACAGGGCCAAGAACTGAGCCTTGGGGGACACCGTGTGAAACTTTACCCAGAGATGAGATTTCACCATTTGTCATCACGTACTGTAATCTACTATGTGAATGTTTCGAAAATTTGAGGGGCAAGCCTCGTATTCCGTAATATCTCTGTTTTTCAGGAAGGATGTTATGAGAGACACATTCAAAGGCTTTGGTTAGGTCTCATGAGGTAATGAGGAAGTGCTGTCTATCCTCAAGGCCGTCGACTATGTCTGACAAGACACGCAGAATGGCTTTGGTTGTGATAGTTTTAAGTTGATTATTTTTGATACGTTCACGATTTGAAAGCCTCCAACTGTCCTTGTAATTGTTAGGAGAATTTTTCACAATCAACGAGACATTTTTATATTTCCCGCATAAAGTATTGTGTTTACTTAATGTGACTCCATCCCTATTTACAGTGTGAATGAGTTTAATGGTTTTTTAGTGAATCTCTAATTTTTTTAGCTCCGTATTGTACCAGTTTTTGAATTCCTGTAGAGGAAAAATCATATCTACGTGGTAACTGACTATGTTTGTCAAAACGTCACAATGTGACATATGATCAGAAGAGTCTAGGAAAATTGACCAGTCAAGGTTTGATAGAATTTATAACAGCTTGGTAAAGCCTGAACGACTGAGCCAATGTTTCCATGTATACTCATGAGAGTGATTTCTGGAAGATTTAGATTATATATTGCCTTTATGGCTGATAGACAAGGTCTATGACACCATATTGATTTTTGTTTATTTTGAAGTTGATTACGATATTGTCAATACAATACTGATTCTCGTGTACTCTGATATAGTTGGGATATGATAAATACTATGTATCCATTGCCTTTTACTGCACTCTAACTTACAAGGCCCATTGTAACGCATAGCAAAATTTCAATCATATTTTCCCAAATTGGAAGGAATAGTACTTAGGAAGTGACAAAAAAAATGATTAGGGGTGCCATTCAGAAAAATGTGAGGGTAGTTCTGAGTTTATTCAAAAAAGTTGTTTCTGAGAATTTAATCCGAAAGATTTTCGATAACTCGGACGCATACCTAATTTATTGTATTTTTTAAAAAATCTGCTACATCCGGTATAGTTCAGACGATAATCTTAGATCTACATATCAACCTATTGTTTCGTCGCCTCATCCAATAGATTTGCTTCGAATCTACTATTTTGTTGAAGTTGTTCTGCGGTTTGCAATTAATAAATGTTACGGTGTGTTAGGTTGCCAATAATAATAATGGTTTTTACGGGGCAAACTAATCCATTCATTCTGATATCGTTATACAATAGAATTTATTGCTTTTGTTGTTCGCTGAATATTGAACCATCATAAAAAGTACTCTCGATATAAAAGAGTGATTAGGAAATATCTAATGGATTCTGATTTCGAATTGGTGGTGGTATAATAATAATAATAATAGATTTATTGCCTCCTAAAAAGTACATTTTATGGCAAGGGTGCGAGTTATCATTGAACAGGTTGAATAAGTGAATTTATGTTAAACCTAATAGATAATAATGATAATGTTAACCTGATATTACACTAAACTGGTAACTGATGGATACATACAAATACACACATGAACACATACATATGTATTACAAAACGAAAAAGGTATTGGGAGTATACAATCACAAAAACAAGGGAACAAATATAAAAAATAATCAATAATAGAGAGTATCAGCCTGGTGGATACTGAATAACTTTAGAACGTTCCATAGGTACAAAGCATTGGTTTCAGCGTTATCAACTGTAAGAGTATCCATTGGCCATGAATATCTCTTTTGGTTTTCGAAATATAAGCGATTGAAATTTACAATAAAATTAAAATACGGCAAGCCGTGCTCACCCGTTCGTAACGTCACTATACGCAAATTTCCGTTCCAACGGCCGGCGAAAGTATTTTGGTGAAATAGGATTCAGCAGACCTGATTCTGGTAATCTTCCTGAAGTTGATATGTTTATGATTATGGACTATTTCAATAATAATAAAGAGTATGTCATTATACCGAAATGAAGGAAATGAAGTTACAAAGGTAAGTTAACGTATTTAATATTTTCAATTTCATTTCGTTTAGACCAAATTATTTTCTATTCTGTCATACAAATTAGTGTTTCATATTCTTCTGCCTACTAAGTACTCAAAGTAAAAATATTCATATTGGGAAAAAAGCTATATATATATATATATATACATATATATATATATATATATATATATATATATATATATATATATATATATATATATATATATATATATATATATATATATATATATATATATATATATATATATATATATATATATATATATATATATATGAATATTGAAGTTATCTTTATATTGGTTCTATTGAATTGACTGATAATGAAAATGGTTCCATAGAGCACGACAATGAGATAAATATTGAAAAATAGTTACATCGATGGATTTAAGGGCGTTTTGTCCAACGTTTTTCCTCAAGTGTACTTTTTTATTACAGATCTGGTAGACAAAACTACGGGGAGGGGACCATTGATTATGGTAAAGCTAAGGCAAGAGCAACCACTATGCGAGCTAAAGGCAAAAATTGCACCTGAACACAAGATTAAAGCAAAAATTATAATTTACAATGTATTATCTATACTTCTGAAAAAACTGTCATAGAATTGAAATGCAGCCTTCGAGGGTGGTTGTAAACATGCAGTGGTATTTCTTATGTGGCTGCATCGCCGTAGCGAGGAGCGTTCATCAACAGAAAAATTATGTTATTGGAAAAAGTCATTGTTTTCGGTAGCATCGACAACAAAAACATTTTACTTCTGTTGGTTTTAACAAAAAGAAAGTAACGACTATGAATGACGATTCATTGTGAAATGAATATATTGAAGAAAGTAAAAAGTGAAAGCTTGTAAAGAGCCTAATGCGATACCACTACCCTCATCATAAATATTCTTGCCTCTCTATCTATCATCGGTCACTGAATTTCGAAAGCACTTCTGCGCCGAAAAAAATAGAAAATTTACTTGAATTCTGCATCAACCAAATGAATGAAGATTCAATTCAGGAAGTAGAGAAAAAAACTAGGCTTCAAAGTTCCAGTAAACTTTGGCAAGAAATGAGATATGCTAGGATTGCAGCTTCTAAGGCTCACGAAGTAGTAAAATGTAAAACACTGCATGGCTGTTTAGTGGAAAGTATTTTGGGTGCAAAAATATGTCAGACTGAAGCCAGGTTTGAAGTTGGAAATTAATATTATGAAAGTATTGTCGACACATTTTTCACACACACACACACACGAATTTCTGAAGGCTGGAATATTTTCATCTAAGGATTATCCACTTTTCGGGGCATCACCGGATGCTATAAATGACGACATTATTGTAGAAATCGAAAGTCCGATGGCAATATAAAACCAAAAGTTTTGTATCAAATGCAACTGCAAGTATTTTTAGCTAAAAGAAAAAAGGTGTTCTTGTAGTGGCAGATCCTAAGTTTGAAATTACAAAGAATATTTGTGTCAAATATTGTGTACTTATTAAATATATAACAGATAAGGTTGATTAATTTTGGTTTGATGCTATTTATAATAAAATCACAAAAAAGGCTGCAGTTGTTTTTCATTTGAATAAATTTTTTTGAATACTAATTAGTCCACAAACAATCTGCACCACTGAATCGACATATATTATCAGTTGTAAGTGAATCGGAGCGTGGGCTTGAAGTATATGATATTCTCGAGGATATTCCCTATTTCTTGATATGACTCGTTCCATGTGTAATCGTAGGCTTGTTATCCGGCTTGCTCCTTTTACTTCTTCCTTTGAACACTTTTCTGTAGATGAAACAGATGGTGGCCCTACTAACTGGATATTTTTTGCTGACAACTGCTCTTCTAGGTGTTTAAAACCTCTATCTACCATGATTTGTGCTCCATCATCAACAACATTTGAAAAAATTGACTCCTCAACAATCTTTTCATCTGCAACTCTTCCGTCAAAACTGTTCGTATGGTATTTCAACCCTTATATTGACTTAGGAAATGGATTACCTGGTTTTTGAGTAGATACCTACTTCAAAACACTGTACTTTATGTATCTAAATGGAATCGGAAGTTATTTTTGCACTTCAAGTCCTGAACAAAAGGCTTTGGGAATTCAGCCAATGAAGGGATACATTTTTGTATCATCGAACATACCTGCATAACTGCAAAAGTCGTCAGGTAAGATCCTGCAGGAGAGACAATATCTCTATAGTGCGGCTTTTAATAGTGTCCCCTCCCTGTTAACTTTTAAACGGTTCGACCTAGAACAATGAAATTGAAAGGTGTTGTATGATATCACCGATACTACTTTTTGAAATGAAAGACATTGTGATTGCCTGATAGATGGCGTGGAGGGGCACATCAACTACAAAATTTTAAATAGCATGTTGAGTCATTTGTTACATCGTTGTAAATATCATTCAATTCTCATTCCAAACATCAATATTTGATTAATATGTGACTTTGCGACTTTTTATGCCCCCCCTCCCCCCTCCCTATAACTTTTGAACCGTTCGACTTAGAACAATGCACAAAAAGGTATTGTATGCTATCACCGATGATACTTTTTGAAATAAAAGATATTGTGATTGCACGATAGATGGCGTGGGGGGGGAGCACATCAACTTCAGAATTTCAAATAACATGGGGGGTCATGTGGCACATCGTTGAAAAGATAGTTCAATTTTCTTTCCAATCATCTAATTGTTTTTATCATTTCGTTGATATGTTTTTTTACAATGTGCATTTGAAATGTCAAGCGTAAGTGTGGATCTGAATGGTACCCTTATCTCGATAACTTTTGAACGGTTTCATATGAAACAATGGGACAACAAATATTTCGAATGGTCTTACCGATCCTACTTTTTGAGAGAAGAAACATTACAATTACTCGACAGAGGGCGCTGGGGGCGTAACAACTTGAAAAATTTCGAAAGGTATAGAGGTCGAGTTGCACACCGTTGAAAAGGTAATTCAATTATAGTTTTTACCATGGTTGTTCTACGGAATCACAATTGCGATGAGTAGCACTGAATACTGTCAATAGAGAAAGATTCATTACTCAATTGATTTTTTATTTTCGAATTCGTTTCAAAGCTCAATCAACTAGAAATTTTGAGTTGAGGAAAATCCATATTGAAGTGAACAAAAGACACTCAATTCACTAAGTTATTTTCACTTAACTGGGTTTACTAAACCATGACACATGCTTTGGTATACAATAGCCTTTCATAGCCTTTTCAAGAGATTATATCCAAATAATACTCATTTATTTTTAATGACCATAATTATAAAGGGTATCATTCATCGGATTTAGTAAACCGATTACCGAGCAGTAACCTAGAAATTCCCATTATGAAATTGGATTATTTTGTCGATGTTTAAGAATTTCTGATGTGACAATGATAATTTTTTTCGTGTGATTTTAAACCAATCAGAACGTTCAATTTAGTCAAATTACATTGTATAAATTCGAAAGTACCCGATTATACATAGAGTAGCTCCATTAATCGAGAATTTTACAATTATTTCATTTCCGTAGTAACCACATCGACATCAATATACAACAATGCACAAACTAACAGGATCAAATTTTGACGTTTATCAATAATTGTTCAAAAATGAATCGATTCGGAGATTTATCATTAAAAGCAATAGATGAAAGTATACAAAATACTGAGCCTCATAATACAGTGAAAACAGAAAAGTACGTATGGAAACAATTTCTTACGTTTTGTCGTGAAAGAAACTATGTACTAAATGAATCGATTTCCACTGAAATGGTAGCATCCATTTTGAAAGATTGGGCTTTCAATATGCGAAAAGGTAAAGAAAATGTGGTTAAAACGATATGGAACGTAACTGCAAAACAAATATAAGAAAAATATATGAAGGAGTTTAATAGAGTAATTGATCCATTCTCTAATCCCATATTTTTAGCCGCAAGAAACGCAAGAAATTCAGGGAATTTCAAATATTACCTGAAAAAAAAAAGGTTCGTGCATCAGCATTTGAAGATACCGAGTACATAGCAATGATAGAAGCGTGGGATGAAAATACACCGAAAGGATTACAAATAAAAAAAATCTTAATTGCTTCTGTATAACTTGCGTGGAGAGGAAATGAAGGAGCGTCATGCTTGACTCATTATTTTCAAAAGAAAACTGGAAATGATGATACTCCAACTGGTAGAATACAATATAGTCCTATTTTTACCAAAACCGCACAGGAAGAAGCAAAACCGTGTGCTAATAATAAATGGCTTGTACCCAACCATAATGAAGTAAGTCGTTGTCCAGTGAGACTTCTAGATAAACTGATGATAAAAAGAAGCGAAAACATCAATATTGAAACATAGGTTATTTCTGACAGTAAATCCTAACTGGAAAAAACAGAAAACCCTTGGCTGGTACAAAAATATGCCAATTGGAGTGCATGGAATTAGTAAATGGACCAAAAAGTCTGCAGAATTGGAAAATTTTAATATGACAAACAAAACTATTTCGAATCATCCTCACCGAGCCACTGCTGTTTCACAATTGGCAAAAGCAGGTGTATCGGAACAAGAACTTATTAAAAAAACAGGACATGGTACTATCAATTCTATAAAACCCTACCAGTTAGATGAACAACATCACCAAAACATAATAATAAATAAGATGAGATCCAATTTTAAAAACGCTACAGGTTTAAGTATTTCCAGCACTTCAATGAGCAGTTGCCACGTTTCCAGCGCAGAAAATAACTCAGTTAAGAAAAACGTAGTATATAATAGTTGTCATTTTCATTGGACCAATTTGTATTTAAATTAATAAATTGATTATATTTACTCAATTTACTCCAAAAATTATCGTATCAAATACAATACGTACTTCAAAATAAATACGGTTATACATCTCAAACTCCCTGCATAACTACGAATCGTGTCAGTTTGACAGAATAATCCTTCAGCTTCGTGGTCTGATTATTTAAACTGTCAAACTGACACTCTTTGTAATTATGGAACAAGTTATCGATGTATAACCTGATTATTTTGAATTATTACTACTGATTATATCATTACTTACTGTTCTTTATATTATCGCATTTGTATTCATGTATAGTTCATGTATAGTTTCATTCTACTTCTACTAGTATTATTTTGAATTTGAATTATTATCATCGTTCGTGTACGTCCTATCGAAGAGAAATCTGAAGCAATCTTCTTTTTGGTGAGGCCCGTGAACTACCATGCAGCAGATATAATTTTTAATGGAAAATTTCCTGATCATCCAATAACTCGAAAGTATTTGGGGGAACTGGTTGAAAAATTCAACAGAACTGGCACTGTTCATAGGGCCAATGGAGCTGGTCGAAAATCAATTTCGGAGGAGACGGAAGTTTCGGTAATTGCCAAATGCATATTGTGAAAAAACGTACGAACCAAATAAAAAACAGATGGTTGGAAACGAAATTGAATTTTTCAACGATGAGCCACATAACCCCCCATGCTATAAAATTTTCAAGTTGATGTCCCCCTCTTCCCCCCCCCCCCCGCGTTATCTTTCGTGCAATCACAATGTCTTTTATTCCAAAAAGTAATAACGGTGATATCATACAATACCTTGTTTTTCATTGTTTTACGTAGAACCGTTCAAAAGTTATGAGGGGGGGAACCATGAATAGCCGCAAAGTCACATATCAACGAAATGAAAAAAAAATATTGATATTTGGAAAGAGAATTTAATTATCTTTTCAACGATGTGCCACATGACCCCCATGCTATTTAAAATTTTGAAAATGATGTGCCCCACGCATTGTCTATTATTTCAGGAAGTAGTATCGGTGATATCATATAATACCTTTTTTTTTCATTGTTCTACGTCGAACCGTTCAAAAGTAAACAGGGGGGAGGATATAAAATGCCGCACCGTATAATAAACAAAAAATTACCAGGAATAAATACAGTTTTGGATGTTTTCAGTTGCATATGTAATTCTTTTCTGAAAATATTTTTCAGAATTCTAAATTTGTACTTGTACGAAATCTTCCGACATATTATAATCCGATATTGAGGATGTAGTGGAACCATTTGTGGACACCCACAAATCTGCTGGGGAATTTTGATAAGCTTCAAAAAGTGACGTAATTTCCGTTTTCTTGTATTTGCTCCTTTATAATTTTTTTCTGATTTTCGTTTTTTGCTCTTCGTTAAAACTGAGGTCGCTAATTTGACATTAACAGCTTTGGATTTCCTTGGTGGTATCAAATTAGCTTGGACTCCTCGATTGGTTGAGCGCGCTCGTCATAAACTCCTTCCTCTTCAATTACTTCCAATGACCTTTCTCAAAATTTGACGAATTTCCAGGCAATAATTTTCCTATAATAGCTCTTCGCTTTTTTTTCTGGCAACAATCTGGCGTTTTTTTTGACCATCTAAAATACGCGGAATTACACCGGTCTTAATTTTTACCTCCCAGATTTCATAGTTTTATATAAAGGTAATTAATTCTCTACGCCCTCTTCAACCTGCATTTGAAAACAAATTTATTATAAACTGTCTATACCATAAAAATAGACTCACATTGAAGTGTTCCTCACAACAAAATCTCGTGTCTTTGTCGGATACAAAATCAGATCTCCGCATTGCACATTGCCATGCTCTTCTTAACTTTTCATCGGATGGCAAACAAATAAATAATTTTTCTGGAGCACCTGTAGTTGTATTTTTGCATCCTGGCAATATGCAATACATTAAATTCTTCTTATTTTCACTCATATTTGATCAAACTGAACACTATATGCGATATAAGCCAAAAACAAAACATCAGAAACACTCGTCAATGGCTACTTCATATAATGGATTGCAATGGCTACTACGTGTAAAATGGATTGCAATGGCAAAATAATCTAGTCAGAGCGCTCTCAGCCTGTCGCGCCGGGGTTCTTAAACATACCTATAGTGACGTAGCGTTTGGCCACGCCCACTTTCTAGTGAGGTAGATTCATTATTTATTTTTAAGGCACTAAGTGTGGATTCATGCAGCACAAAATAACAATTATCAAATAAACAAATAAGAAATAACATTTAGCAATATAAGATGAACTCTATAGTTTTCAATGACTATATTCATGCAGACAAATAACAATTATCATTTGAGAAATAACATGTAGAAGTTTGCCAACTTTTATCTTTTTACATTATTTTAACGACATTTTCTTCTAGTGCGCAGATGACCGCGGATTGGTCAAACCGATTATGAAAATAACCTCACTTTTTCTAATATTTGAGGTATTGTTTTTGTTTCTTATTGTTTATTGGACATTTTGAATTTTAACTTGTTTTTTTAAAAATTACCTAATTTAAATGCCTTGGATCTCAGTCTTGTGCGCATGCTTACTTTTTATTTCTTAATTGTTATTTTGAGTGCATGAATGCTACATTTTAATTCTTGTTAATTGATAATTGTTATTTGTTATGTCTTATTTGATAATTGTTATTTTGTGCTAAATGAATCCACACTAAAGTAGGAAAAAAATGGTTTTTTTTGTGGATACATACTTTTTCATTTCAACTGTCGATTTATGGAATAGAAAAAAAATGCTGAATAAGCCTATTATGCTAATTCATTCTATTCCACTGTGGCTTTTCAGGACCAATTCTTCAAGTTAAACAAAAAGCACCAAAGCGTTTCGTTTGCTTCCAGTTCAACTTTCATGAGGGCCTAATCAATCATATATTTTCATTACACAAATTAGTATATTTCATGGGTGGATTTAATGAGTCAAAATTTTGACTTTTCGTAGAAATAGAATTTCACTGTCTGCCATTTGTCTACATCTGAATGTATGAACCTCAGATCATATATGCTACGCTAGATACGGCACCTAGGTTATTGTTTTGATAGGTCCAGGGAGGTATCAGCGTACTCAAGATATTGACAGTTACACGCGGTACCGGCTATTACGTATAGTACGCCAACGTCCTCTTCACTTCCTCTCATCTGTACTCCTGTAATACCAAACAAACACTACAGAATGCCGTATCTAGCGTAGCATATATGATCTAAGGTATGAACAATTCATTCAATAACTCCTCAAGAATTTTACAAATCTGTCATGTGGAATTATTTGTAAATTCTTTGAAATTTCGCAGTTGGGCGATTCAAGACTGTGAGAGAAATATTGAAATACCTGCCCCAGGAAACTGAAACAAAATTCAAAAACTAATCCTTACCATTATACTTACCTGTAAAGTAAGCCAATGATGGAAGATTGTTATTTATTTGTTGTTCAAATGATTATTTGGTACCTAAAGTTATTGTCAAAATATCACTCGTCAGGCAAGAACAAGGGCAGCCCATGAAATATAGACATTCACAAGGTTAAAATGTATAAAAATGTCAAAAACAGTGAACAGTGTAAAAATATAATCTCAAAAATGCGAAGTGAATAGAAGTTAGGCTCATTTGATATTGTCAGTTGAGATCACAATAGCTGTTTGTTGATATGTTTGTGGCGGCAATGCATCTTGAGAAGTACCCACGCGTATATTAACTATATTTGCAAAAAGGTTTTGAATATGATTTTGACCACGAATTCTTCTGGTTCAATACCAGAATCACTATTTTTCACGCTAGTTAAGGAGACTCATTTTTTCTTCGTCTAATGAGGTCAGAATCCCACAAGAAGGATCAGAAGAAATCGAAATTGGTATTTCATTTATGTTCATAATTACATTTCATTTGATCCTTTCAATTTTACTATACAAAATTCACGGCTATCGAAGAAGTACCATCGATTGTGGAGAAACACGGTAATTAATGAATGACAAATATTCGAGAACAACCAACTAGAACTTTCGAAATGGAGAACCGACCACAGTCTAAATAAAAAGATGACAGCCAGAAAATATCAACAACCTGGAAAACTATCTCGGCTCACCGATGAAGTGAAAACGAACACAATACGACTCAATCAGAACGGCAACAAAAGATCCATTTACAAGTTTTTTCGGTTATACAATGCACGAAGCGAGGCACGTCACAGACAATGCGGACCAGATGATGTTTCCACGTTCTTGTCGTTCTCAGGTCTGTTTCAACGTTTTCCTATTATATCATCTTCACGTCATGTCTCGTCGTCTTCTTGTAAATTTTTTTTCTCATCATAGTTTTCTGTCGTCCTCACGCCTTTCGACCCCAGATCGGAACAGATCGTAATTTCACACCGTTGTCACTCTGACAGATTTCCACTTCTTTTCTATTGAAATATGTCGATCCCGGTTGAGCCCCAAAATTTATGGGATTGATGCGGATATATTATGTGTGAAAAGTAACTTGTTCCATGTTAGGCTTTTGACTCTGCCCACTTTAAGTTATCCCGTTATCTCTTTTTCCCGTTACCCCCTATCCCGTTTTTTTCCTTATCTAGTTTTTCAGTTATTCCGTTTTCCCGTATTTCCGTTTGACAAAAAATCCATAATCTCCGAACCTGAAATCCCCCACATACCAATTTTCAATAAAATATGACCATAATCAGAAAACGCGTCCTCCATGTTAAGGCCACCAGCTTGAATTCATAAATTTTGACAAAAAATTCAAAATCTCCGACCTCGAAAACCACTGCATACCAGTTTTGAGTCGAATGGGACCATAATCACAAAACTCGTCCCCCGTCTTGGGGCCGCCATCTTGAATTTATGAATTTTGATAAAAATTTCATAATCTCCGACTCTGAAAACTCCCATATACCAATTTTGAATCGAATCGGACCATAATCACAAAACTCGCTCGCCATCTTGGAGCCGCCATCTTAAATTTTTGAATATTGACAAAAATTCCTAATCTCCGACCCCGAAACCCCCCCTTCCATACCAAGTTTGAATCAAATCAGACCATAATTACAAATCTCGTCCGCATTTTTTTCTCTAACCAAAGTTTCATAATGCATTATCACTGGAATCATGAACACCTGCCAAATTTCAAATTAATCGGACGACTAGAAGTCGGTCAAAATTCACTTGCAAGATGTGACCCAAACTAACTAACGAGTGAAACTAAATAAAAACTTGTAAGAAAAATTGCCAAATCGGTCCAGCCGTTTCCAGGTTTAAGCTTTCAGAGACATTTTCATTATATAGATGATCAAGAACGAAACGCTATTAGTTTGTCGTAACAAATTTCGTCAATCAGATAATTTATGCAATCAATTTTAAAATCATCATAGAATTTTTGATATTGTGAAACAATAAAACTTTCAAATGAGATATCACAAGCCCTTACTTTCAAATAAAAAAAATCAGAACTTTATCGGCATGAGCTTCGGGAGAATGGGGTTATTTTGAAATGAAACTTTGACAAAACATTTTTAGGACGGTACGAAATCAATTTTATCGGTCAGTTCACCGGTCAATTGACCAAGTGAGATATTTAACGCCCAGGAGAAAAATCAAACAATCGGAGCGCCAGCCTGGAAAACGGTGAAAAATTCCAACTGCAGACTTAATTTGATTTTTTTGTTGTGTTGCTTCCTGCCGAATTCAGTTCTAGTCCATCGGATAGATTTTGACTAATTGAGGGGGCTACATTTTTAAATTTATTTTTTACGGATACAGTTTTTCAAGGGCTTTCAAATGACATATTGGAAGTCAAGTTCCATGCGCTATTGGAAATTCAAAATTAGATGCCAGCGCCAGAGTGGCGAAAATGGAAACCAGACACTTGTGAGTTTCTCTCAAAATATTTCCATTTTGTATTCATTTCCAGTTTTTTTGTGTAGTGGTGTATTTAAACAATATCATTCGCAAAAACTCATTGTGAAGGACAAAATATGTTCTAATTTGCTTGCAAAAAAAATATTTTCCGTAGTTTCTGGATAGCTTGATAAAGTCATCTGGAGTTATTATATTATTTTGAGAAAATGTAACACACTATTTGTGAATGTTCCAATTGAAATAAAACCAACAAAAACAGTTTTTTTTATTTCATTTAAAACACACAAGATGGTGAGAAAATGTATCCTTATTGTTGTGAATTTTTTAAGTTTAAGCATATAATGTCATTTGTAAGTATTATGAGTTGACAATTCCCCATCATTAGTTGGTAAAACAATTACTCGTGTCTTTCACTTAGTGAATACATAACACTTATCACCCAGATATACATATATATATAGTCACTCTTTTTCCATACTGTATAAATAATCTTCGATATGTTGGATAATATCTCTTTTTTCTCTCAACTCTCCTTTATTTCTTCTCAACTCTCATTGATGGTTCTCTTTTCCCCTTTTTTGGCCACAGACGAGACAGGAAGATTTTCGGAAGGAACTGTATTTTCTTCAAAATCCCAAGAGCCGGTCTTCCGTAAATTCCGACTCAATTCTACATTAGTCTAAACCAGAACGTTACGTTCATTTTCTCACGAAAAATAATAAAAACTTATTCTATTACAACGGGATTGTTTTGCCCAAAAACTTTTCTCATATGAATAATAAGCACATAGATCAGTTTACAATAATGTTCAATAAGTGCAAGATATATCTGAAACAACATCCTGAATTTTGTATTATCAATAGGTAACATGACTGTTGCAATGTACAAAGACGAATACATTAACAAGATCCAGATTCTCCTAAATGATACAAAATAAAAAAAATTATTGGTGCCCCATTTTGCACGTCTCAGCGTGTTCAAATCGAACTTTGAAAAACGCGCGTTTTTTTAAGTTACCATGGCAACATCAATACATCGAGAAACGTGAAGTCTAAATGACAAATTTTTTATTCTTGATCTGACAGGAGTACCTTGTAACGTCAAATCAAATATTACTAACAACTCGTTCATTTATATGTGATACCTCTTACTCCTCCATCCATTTGATGAACTTTTCCTATTCTTTTTTATATATATCACTGGATTTTCGGGGTATTAATCGCGATTCTGCCTCACTATTCAAAAAATCTATATTAGAATAATTCATTTTTGAGCTCTGATGACAACAAATATTGATCTTTGATAACAAATTGCAAACGAATATATGTTTTTCTCATTTCCATGACAACGAAAGATATACTGATGTCACATCACGAATTCAACCATTTTGCATTATCAGTTCTTATTTCTATTTTTTGTAGTAATAATACCAGTATATATGATTCCAAAGTGCACCAATAAAAAAAATAAGCGTAAAGTATTCGTGGATAACTAGTCTCAAAAACACTTGCTCTATTTCGCGCGTGTTTTCAAGCCCTTTTTATCCACTTATACTTTAATATACTAATAAACCACGCAGAGCAGAACCGTCTTGCAGTTTATAACAGGAAGCTAATAAAATTGTTTCTGAACTAGAGAAAAAAGCAATGATTGATGGAATAACTGCTAAAAAGTTAACTATCTACAATTCAATTACACCACGTTTTTATACTCTACCAAAAATTCATAAACCAGTTTTATCTATGAGACCAATTGTTTGTTCTAAAGACTCACCAAACATTAAAATAACGAAATTCATTACTGAAATATTGACCAACTCATACAGTGACCGGTAGAAAGTACGCTGATGTAAGACGTACAGGGTGTTCTTATTGAAAGACCCACACCTGTCCACCTTTTGTTATAACATACTGAGTGTTATCTGTCTATTGACCAATAACGGAACAATTTCCCAGAGCGGCTTGAGATCTTGTTTCTCCCAGTATGTAATGAAGCGAGGGAACTTAATTTGACAGTACAAAGACCAATCTCAAATCGTTTCGAAATAATAATACAATTAAGACTTGTAATAATATAAATATATGTATTTTCTAAAATATAAAAACAACTATTGATACACCTGGTATAATTTACTGAGAAAAATGTATAGAAAGTCAAAATGGGATTGAATAAACAATAATTTAAAATGAGAAACAATATGAGCTGACAATTAAAATAACTGTTCTTCAGTTATTTTAAACAATTGCTAATAATTTTACGCGTTCACTTGTTGCAATATGATTATTTAGCTTCTTGATAAATATTAATTCCTTTTATTTAGTTATTACTGAGATGAATTCGGATGAATTACACTTTCACAATGATTCTGCATATGGTTGATTAATTTGCTACTTCAGATAAACTCTACGGAGTCTACGCTTACTACTAGTAGGAAGATGAGACTTCATCTTCGCTAATTGAAATTAAACTTTACTTTTATTCGCTTCATAATGAAGCCGAACTAGCTTTGTACTGACTGACTAGATCAACGACTGGATTCTGAATGAAGAGCGGAGAGAGTAGTGAGAGAGCTCTAGTAGGGAGAATCTTATATATATAGTGTTGGTATTCAAACGAATGCCGCCCTAATAAAAGTATAATTAATGAGTCGGTGAGTACCCCGTTTGAGTTGACACGCCGCCATGATATATCACCAAGCCTATTATCGCTTCAAAAAGACCGCGGGTCATTCATCTGTCCCGGCGTACTATTAATTATGAAGGTCTGAACATAGGATTGGAATTTAGATTGAGGTGCCGACACAAATGATAGGGGGAAGTGTCCGCCTTTGAAATCGAACGAAAATTGATTTATTATATTGGCATTCTTCAGTTTCAGTTTACATATGGCTATATTTAAAATACTTGATAAGGAGTGCTCACAACACACCTCCTTTTCCCCATTTAAAAGGTATTAATTCTAATTGATACCTTTTTCATGACCCTAATATCTTGGGTAGATGAGTGGTATTGGATCTCAACTTGGTTATGGCTCTGACAATTGTTTTAGCATACCATGAGCAAACTAAATAAATTCTTACTGATAATACCTATGATAACATATGACCTTTACCTTATTCAATCATGCACCTAATATTACATACATGGTCAACAATATCCCTACTTATATAATTACTATTCTAACATACTAATTTTAACATGCAAATCTTTATATAATTCTCAATAAAGATCCTTTCAAGTCAGTGTCTTCTGAGACGGTGCTGGCTTCGAATTGGAACGCCACCCTGTAGATATGACCTGTCATCACCTGCTGTGATAGAGACTGTCTGTGGTCTGGCGAAATCAGGTTGAAATTCTCCATCTACCTTATGTCTGCTCTTCGACTAGGGATGATGTAAACATCATCTGTGAACCATATGACTTAGTTCCACTCAGTCTGCAGCGAAGTAAACGGCCTTGTCGTTAGTTTTTCGAGCCACCCTTCGTGTAGAGAACGTGTTTGACGGTAATTATCGACTTCCCTCTATGATGCAAAATGTCACCTGACATTTGTTTAAAAGTTCCAGTGAGTGGTAGTTTCTAAGGTTCTTCCGTGTTAAAGTGATGGTTCAACCTTCTATTTAGTTGGATAATTTGTGCACCCTTGCACACTTACGATGAGGCTTCCTGGGGGGTCCCTCAACTCTGCACTCTGACTATGGGCTTGAATATCCATCCATCCTTGGGTATTGTGAACTTACTTGGATTAAAGTTCATACTCTCCATTGCGATACGATGCTCAGTAAACAACTATTTGGTGAGAAGCTGTTAATCATTAATTTGAACTCCGTTATAGTTCAAAAATCCATATTATATTATCCGTAATTGTTAACGATAATTTTAAAATGTTCTTTATCATCACCGATATTTTTCGCACATTTTTACTTTCAATTAATGTTATTTCACTTAGTCATTATCAAGGTAACACTTTTAATTACATGCTAAAATCTCTTCTCGGTAGAGAATTATAACCGTTATATTAATACTTCATTAATGTCTATAAAGTCCTTCCGAAATTTCAGGAAATACACACAATTTTCTCTTACTGTCTATGCTTTACTCAAAAGTCCGATTCTCATGTAGATTAACCGACACTAGATAGTTTCTGTCTCATTCCGTCACTTGACGATATTTCCAATGGTACGCGGTACGTTATGGTTCAGGTAGAAAGTCCCATCAATATTTATTTCGCGTTAATTTACAGGGTGTTTCAATTTCTTTGACTACACGTTTCGATACGTGCTTGTGTATACTTGGCAAGATTTCATGATTTCCAATTATTTATCTATACTGACTTACTATACTATTTGATCTCAACTGTGTTTAAAAATATTGACAATATTATTACTTCATAAGTGCATTATTTTGAACTTTTGAAAATTACTTATTTTGACTTTTTGCTTTGGAATAAATCCATGGAAACTCTTTTACTGTACCACGTGTTCTAGTCTGATAACTATGATTTATCTCCGAATACTTTCTCCTTCATCTTCTGTTGATTCAAGTTGATTTCTATCTTCTAGTGTTTTTAGGTTTTCCAGGGGTCTTTTTCTTGATCTTTCTCATCGGTTTTTCCTTTATTTCCTCTTGAGTTCTTGCTTGCAATTGTTCTTTCGTCCTGAAGTTATATTCTTCTAATCCTTTCTCCTTCTCATATTCTAACTATTCTCTATGTTCCTAACTCAGTGGAAAATTTCTACTTATATTTCTGATTTCATGAATTGGCGGAATTCTTCTCTCTTGTATACCACTTTCATTCCTTTTGATATCTTTCAACAAATTATTCTCTTGAAAAAGTTTGATCGCTTTTCCGTGGCATACTACCGTATTGTTAAGAGTTGGATTGCCACCCCTAGGTGGAAATAATCCTTCCTATATACAGGATGCTCTGGGTTTAACGTTATTCATCCTTTTATTTTCTAAAATAATTTCCTGCCTATTTTCTAGTTGCGGAGATTTTTCTTCTCTCTGATTAACTTTCAGTCGATTCATGTGTTCAATCCTGTTTCCAATTTGTGGGATTTCTGAATTTTCAAGCGATGACTTCTTAAAATTAGATTTTTCCTCTTGACTGGTTATGGTTTCGATGATTTTTATATCTTTAACTACTTCCTTATTTTCTTCGGTATTTTCTTTCAAATCTCGTACCATAATACGTTTTTTCGATGTTGAAAATTCATTATTGGCTATTTTCTTTAATTCTAAATTTTTTCCGAATTCATGTTACTCCTTGCTTTAACTATGCATATATTCAATAATCTGGGCGGCAAATTCTTGTCCTTGGACTAATAAAATTCAGCCTTTGATTTTCGTCTACTGCGAAAGTACTTTCTTTGGCGACTATCATTCCGAGGTTCTTGGCATTTTCCAACGTCCTGGAGGGTGAATATTCTCTTGGGTGATTCATATCTACCTTTTAGACTGTCTTTCAACGATTTCCTATTGCTACAACGATCTTCTTCCCTAAATTTCTTGATGCGTTAGCTTCTGCAATTCCGATACTCCTTGTATATGGTTTGCTACCTTCTTGAATATTTTCATTCTCAAAACTTTCATACCTATCCGTATATCTTTTCCATTTTCCGAACATAATATCCTTCATTCCCTGTGGTACTGCATGGGCATTTTTCCGTTCCATCTGTCTGTTTCGTTAGGCAGAAATGTTCGTTCTTTGACAAATAAATTTCTACTTTTAGACTGTCACTTTCGGTGGCGTACTATTCATGATGGTCGTTCTCAGATCATGGGTTTTTCCCATTGTTCTGGTTGAAAAAGTGTCATTCTTGAATGAGCTGGCTCTTTCATTACGACTATACTTTGAACTTTTCCGGCTGTCTCGCTTGACTATCCTTCCTAGTGTACAGGGCGTTTCGGTTTTGTTAATACCTTTGCTGATTTTCATGGATTTTTCAATTTCCACTTTTGGCAATTTTCTATCTTCACGATTTTTCTCTAGTTTAATGAATGATGTCACTGTCAAATCATCAATCATATTTGGCTTGTTTAATCGATAACCTCTGTTATCTTCTTTCCTAGACGATTTTCCATACTTTTCCGTTGAATCGACTTCTTCGAAACCTAGTGTCTCAAACACTTCACTATTTTCAGACATTTCCCTTTGATTCGAGCCGGCTGGACTCATTTCATGGCGTGAAAATCCTTTCCTGATTATCCGGAAATTTTAGTTTCCTAAATTTATTTTCGTCAAAAGTTAATTCAATCCACTGTTTTATCATTTTGGTCATGTCTTCAAACCTTTTTCCCATTTCATCCAAACTTTTTAGCCAATTACCATGTTCGTTTTCTAAATAAATACCGTTATTCTGTTCCTCACCTTCACCATAGGTTAGTACATTCTTTCTTTGCTTCTTCCTATTTAAATTCCTGTTATATCCGGACATTTTTCCATACTTTCTCGGACTATTTCCATTCGCGTAACTATTTCCAGTTTTTCTTCTGTCTATTACTCTCCCAAAATTCTGATATCGGTTTCCATTTGATTGATTGCTAAATCTACGTCCTTGTTCGTTCATTCTTCCCTGAGTTCGAAATCTATTTTCCAGTGAATAGTTAGAAAACCTTTTTCTTGGTTTCTTTATTTTTCCAAATTTTCTAAATCTGTTTCCCTTAGCATAGTCGGAAAACCATGGTCCTGATTCACTTGATATCTCATTTCGAAAGCTATTTCTATTTGGACATCTATATGAGAGGTGACCAAATTCTTCGCAATGATAACATACACAATTTTTCTTCTTACAATTTGATTCTTCATGACCCTTACGATTGCAATGTGTACACACTATTTTATTCGTATTGAAATTTCTAAAATTCATATTAGTTTGAACTGTTAGTGTCTCAATTAATTCTTCTTTCTCTGCTAATTTGATGGCTTTTTTTAAACTGACAGGACTGGCAGATAAAACTTTTTTCCTTACAGGATCTATCAATCCTATACAAAATTGCACGAGCGTATCTTGTTCAAATTTTTGCTTTAATACATCATCAACCCTATTAATTCCTGTAAATTTTCGTAATTTCGCTGCGGATGCTCTCAATCTTATGGAAAAATTCCTTACTGATTCACTATTTTTCTGATAACAATTCAAAAATTCTTTTTCTTCTTCTCCAGGTAATTTCAATCTGCTAAACTGCTGCAATAATTCCTTTTTAAATTCTGGCCAATTTATTGTATTTTTCAATTTATCATCTGTATCTATAAATAATCTGGCGATTCCTGTCAATTTTAATCTAACTATGGAACTTATTTGACTGTCTGTCCATCTTGCTACAGCTGCCAAACACTCAATTTCACGAACAAAATCTTTGATATCTGCTGTACCATTAAAAGAAGGTAAATTATCCACACTGATAGAAATGGTAGGTTCATAGGTAATCCTACCAGTCCACGGCACTGTTGTCGGAGTTTCCATGATTTAACAATTTTAATAAAAATCCCCATTGAATAAAAAAATTTCAATTTCCTTTCCGAATACTTTCTGAGATCAGCCCTGTATAAACGATATATATGTTTTGATTTTCCACTCGTCAAACTCTCTGTACTGATATTACTTTCTAAATGCTTTTCGTATTATTTTTTCCAATTTTTCAATACTTTTCTGACCTTATTTGTTACCAAAGGTTTATCTTTTGCTGAATATTTCTACAATTTCATTCCTTTTAGCATTCCACAAACAATATTAAAAAAATCTTCTATATTTGCAATTATATTTTTCCAAATGACTTTCCAATATGACAACCTTAGTGCAAACTGCAATATATGCACACTTTCAACTACACAAATTCTGATAATATTTTTACGAGGAGAACAATTTTTTACTATATTTTCATTCTTATTTGCATCGAGTAATTTTGAGTCTGACATCTTTTTCGAAAATCAACATATAAACGTTATTTTCCTGTAAATACACCTCGACACCTGACACCATTGATGTAAGACGTACAGGGTGTTCTTATTGAAAGACCCACACCTGTCCACCTTTTGTTATAACATACTGAGTGTTATCTGTCTATTGACCAATAACGGAACAATTTCCCAGAGCGGCTTGAGATCTTGTTTCTCCCAGTATGTAATGAAGCGAGGGAACTTAATTTGACAGTACAAAGACCAATCTCAAATCGTTTCGAAATAATAATACAATTAAGACTTGTAATTATATAAATATATGTATTTTCTAAAATATAAAAACAACTATTGATACACCTGGTATAATTTACTGAGAAAAATGTATAGAAAGTCAAAATGGGATTGAATAAACAATAATTTAAAATGAGAAACAATATGAGCTGACAATTAAAATAACTGTTCTTCAGTTATTTTAAACAATTGCTAATAATTTTACTTTTGTTGAATCAATAATTCCTTTTATTATGAAATCAATAAGGGAATATTTTCTTATAACACTATACATATATACCTTGCCAAATAAACAGTTTGATTTCTTACCGTCCACTGAAGTGATGCACAATATTTAAATCAAGACTTAATTATTCCGTTTTATTTCCGAATAATATTACGCGTTCACTTGTTGCAATATGATTATTTAGCTTCTTGATAAATATTAATTCCTTTTATTTAGTTATTACTGAGATGAATTCGGATGAATTACACTTTCACAATGATTCTGCATATGGTTGATTAATTTGCTACTTCAGATAAACTCTACGGAGTCTACGCTTACTACTAGTAGGAAGATGAGACTTCATCTTCGCTAATTGAAATTAAACTTTACTTTTATTCGCTTCATAATGAAGCCGAACTAGCTTTGTACTGACTGACTAGATCAACGACTGGATTCTGAATGAAGAGCGGAGAGAGTAGTGAAGAGCTCTAGTAGGAGAATCTTATATATATAGTGTTGGTATTCAAACGAATGCCGCCCTAATAAAAGTATAATTAATGAGTCGGTGAGTACCCCGTTTGAGTTGACACGCCGCCATGATATATCACCAAGCCTATTATCGCTTCAAAGACCGCGGGTCATTCATCTGTCCCGGCGTACTATTAATTATGAAGGTCTGAACATAGGATTGGAATTTAGATTGAGGTGCCGACACAAATGATAGGGGGAAGTGTCCGCCTTTGAAATCGAACGAAAATTGATTTATTATATTGGCATTCTTCAGTTTCAGTTTACATATGGCTATATTTAAAATACTTGATAAGGAGTGCTCACAACAACGCATCATATGGGAAATTCTTTTATTAATAAACTTTGACCAATATCGATATGTGCAATCGCTTCTCCATCAAAAGCAACCCCAAAAGACGTTGTACAGTGCCGTTCGTCTTTTCGTGTTTGGAGGGAAATTTAAAAAAATTAAAAATTATGTTTCAAAACACACTTAGTTGGGAAAATATCGAAAAATGTTATTCGAAATAGTTGTTCAGAACGTTATTTTATAGCTATGTACAAGTTTAAAAAAAAATTGAGATAAAAAAATAAAAATAAATTTTTTGCCATAATAAAAATTTCAATTTGGAAAAATACATTTTAGACAAAGAAACTCATTAGTAAGGCCAACAGTAATATTTTAAATGATATTTTGTGAAGCTACTTCTATTTTACTCGAAAAAAAAAAATGAAATCAATGGATTTGCCATGTATTCAGCTGCTTCATAAGAGGTCACTGAAATATATCCAGGACATTATAATCCCGATACTGTTCATTATTAATAAAGGTCCTTGTATCTACATAATTTCAAATTGAATTTTTTATTCAAACAAAAAATAAATTGATTTTTGGCAAATTGTTGGAATCATACAATATTATCATTGTTGATGCGTGCATCGACAGATTTCCTCATGATCAAAGGAGGCCAAAACAATTGACTAATAATGACAATGTGTTATTGAGAGTTGTCAAACGATTGAGTAGTGTTATTATTTATCCAAGTGTTTTTATCGTCTTTATTCTATAGTTTTTTTCATTGTAAAAGTTACATTTTGTTGTGTGTTAACAATAATCAGAGATGCCCCAAGAAAAGCTGAGTTTGCAAGAAAAAATTGAGCTCGTCTCAATATGTGGTGATCGTTTCCATAGTTCCAGAGAAGCAGCAGATATATTCAATGCTAGATATCCAAATAAGAATATCATTGGATCTACTGTGTTGCGTATTTTAAACAAATTTAAAGCTACAGGCAGTGTAGAAAATCGTTACAAAATTCCACATAGTAAGCCCGTCACTAATGAGGAAGATACTTTTAATGTTTTGTTATCGGTCACAGAAAATCCATGGATGGCACTATCGGAGAGGCAGGAACAAACCGGTATATCTGAAAAATCCATAAGAAGAATTTTGAAGAATAATAAATTTCGTGCATACAAACCAAAATTCATCCACACCTTAGTCTTTAGAGATTTTGATGCACGCTTAGATTTTTCATTTTGGTTCCAAGGCATGATTGAAGAATGCCAACATTTTCCTACAAACATTTTATTTACTGATGAGGCGACTTTTACATCAAACGGTACTGTCAGTTCCCAGAATTGTAGATGGTGGGCTGATGAGAACCCAAATTGGAAGAAAGAGGCAAAAAGTCAATTTTCTTTCAAAACTAATGTTTGGTGCGGCATATTAGATACACAGATCGTTGGGCCTTATTTTTTTAGGGGCAACCTTAATTCACGAAATTATTTAGTGTTTTTAAATAATGTGTTTTTTGATTTCTTACATGGATTACCGCTGCAAAGGAAGAATGATATTTTTTTCCAACAAGACGGAGTGTCAGTACATAGTACCCTTGAAGTCAGAGCGTGGCTTAACGAATTTTTTCCTCATAAATGGATAGGACGATATTCAGAAAACCCGTGGCCTGCAAGATCTCCAGATTTGACGCCCTTGGATTCCTTTTTATGGGGGTACCTTAAAAGTAGGGCTTATAAACATCGGCCATTTCGTGATATCGACCATTTAGAAGTAATACGACAATGTATCAATAGCATTACACCACAAATGCTGCGAAATGTGTCCAGAGAAATGAAATCCCGAACAACTACATGTATTGAACGTCAGGGTAGACACGTCGAGTAATGGACATTCACAAACTTTCGAGTATGCATTAAATTGTTTGGTTTATAATTATTTCAGCTTCTAATTTTATTATAAAATGTAATTATGTATAAAATTGAATCAATTTTTTGTTCTAATAAAAAATACATATTAAAATTCTGTGGATACATGGTTCTTTGTCAATAATAAACAGTATCGGAATTATAATGTCCTGAAGATATTTCTGTGATCTCTTATGAAGCAGCTGAACACATGGCAAATCCACAGATTTAAAATTTTCTACGAATAACATAGCTGGTAGCTGGTGAATCTTTACAAAATATTATTCAAAATATTACTATTGGGCTTTGCTAATGAGTTTCTTTGTCAGAAATGTATTTTTCCAAATTGAATTTTTTTTTATGGCAAAAATTTATTTTTATTCTTTCATCTCAGATTTTTTTTCAAACTTGTACATAGCTATAAAATGTCGTTCTGAACAACTTTTCCAAATAACATTTTTCAATATTTTCCCAAATAAGTGTGTTTTAAGACATAATTTTTGAATTTTTTAATTTCCCGCCAAACAAGAAAAGACGAACGGCACTGTAAAACATCTTTTGAGGTCTCTTTTGATGCAGAAGCGATTGTATGTATCGACATTTGTCAAAATATTATATTAAAAAAAATTCCCATATGATGCGTACTTTCTGCCGGTCACTGTATGACAACGATAACAGATATCATGTTACTGACTCTTTCTCCTTTAGTGAATTCATTAACGATTTTTAATTAGCACCAAATTATGTTGTGATAAGTTTAGATGTGGTATCTCTATTCACTAACTTACCTTTAGAGTTAGTCCAACTCTGCATTGATAAACAATGGAACAAAATTAACAATATCTTCAATATTGAAAAACAAATGTTCATGAAGATAATTGACTCTACTTGTCTTGTCTTCAATCAAAAATTGTATAGAAAAATTTTTGGTTCTTACATGGGATCTAACATCTCTCCAATAATATCAAGTTACGTTGATGAACTTCTAGAATATTTCACAAATAAAATCACTTTCGACATGCCTTTCCTTAGGAGATATGTAGATGACCTTATCCTTTCTGTACCAGGAAACTGCATTGATGAAACTCTTAATATTTTTAACAGTTACGATCCCAATATTCAGTTCACTGTTGAAAAAGAAGGCGATTATTCATTTCCATTCCTTGATTTGAAACTAATCAGAACCATCAACAACAAAATAATTACTAGATGGTACAGAAAAACAATAAATAGTAATCGTTTCTAAAATGTTCACTCACACCATCCCATGAAAATCAAACTCAATTCAATTAATTACCCCAAAAACAGAGTTGTTGAGGTCACTCATCCATCCTTGAGAGATGAGTGTCTGAAAGAACTTCAAAAAATTCTTTTAGAAATTTCATATCCGAAATCATTAGTTGATAAAATTCTATTTAGCTACCCTGTTTCTATTTTAAATTCAAACCGTTCACCAAGAACTGATCAAATTGCAATTTATAAACCTTTACCACACAGATAATTTGACATCAAAACTCATATAATTGTTCAAAAATGTTTCTTTTTGTGTATTATTTTTTCTGAATTTCATGTTAGTGAGTATCCTCCAATTATGTAATACCATCAATATTTATGTATCAACTTTTAGTTAGTCTTGAAGAGAAAAAAAAAAATTTGAAGACTCGCCCATAAAAACGAAGAAATCGTATTAGTGGTCTACCATTGATTGCTCCCCACTAATTTCTACATAAATTATCGAACAGTCACGGAAATATATATATATATATAAAATATATATATATATATATATAATATAAAATATATAAATGCACAAAATTATAGAAGTGATACCAAATTTGTAGGGTGAAACTTGGACCAATAAAGTGGAATTCATGACCCCAAAATTTCGTGCAACATTTATAGTTCACCAATAGGTGTCAGTAAAGGCCAATCCACGACACCATAAGTCGTACTTCTAGTATATATATATATATATATATATATATATATATATATATATATATATATATATATATATATATATATATATATACAGTCCACTTTAATGGGATTGTATTGGTAACTTTTAAACCATAAGAGTTAGAAGGTCGGTCGAATGGAGAAAAAGTTGCATTCATAGAAGCATTGTCAAGCAGTTCAAACAAATCGAGATTATCAGGGCCGGTTATTGAGATATCATAAGAAAAGTAAATTCTGTTATTTTGAATTTTCTTTTTTTCCCACTTTATTTCGAATTTTATCAAAAAGTGTCACGAGTTTTTTATTCGACAGTGAATTATCCTCAATTTAACATAATCAGATTTCGTATCCACGTTTCGTACGCTCTGGGCCACCCTCAACCTCATTTTTCAATACGGACCTGCATATTTTATGACACTTTTCAGAAATAACTTTTAACGCTGAATTCAACGATATATCTACAATTATTCAAGTGGATTTTCAGGATTCTGACCCTTATCAAATTTCTTTGGTTCGGATCTGTATTACATTTAGGTATAGTTATTCTAATCCCAATTGGAACGACAATGAAAATAAGAGCACTACGAAGGTGTCCATATGTACTGCCGGCAAATGGGAATTATATACTACCAGTGTTTTTACTCTCAAAGCGTTCCTGGTACAATCATAAAAAAGTTCTGTCGTGTGGAAGAGAAATTTCCCTTCTCGAAACTTTTTATGTCGGTCCAATTGGGATTAGAAATACTATACCTTTAGTTTAATCAACAACATACAATACATTTCGATTAGAAAATCAACTAACCCATCTTCAACTGGGAAAGGAACGTAACAGAATCAAAGCAAGAAACAAGTAATAATTATTTACAAATTTCAAGGGTGAAAACCTAATTCATCAAATGATTATTCGAAAATAAATGATAAACATTAATAAGTAATGTTCGAAATCCACCATTTTGTAAATGCACTTTGCGGTTCTGGAACCCATACTTCTTATCATTTGCTTATTTCGTCTCCTGAATACCTTCAATACATTCTCAATCTTCTCGAAAATCTCTATTGTCGAGTTCGTAGTATCATAAATTTTATTTTAAGATATCCCCACAAAATAAAAATCCAGCGGATTTAAATCCGAGATCTGGCAGGCCATGCTACTGTACCTGTTGTTTCCAATCCATGAGTCAGGGAAAAGTTCGATTTAGATAGTCTGTGACTATTCTTGAGTTGTGTGGACCACATCCTCTTGTTGGATCCATGGACTATTCGCCGGAAGATCATCCAACATTTCTTCTATAATTTCTACATATTTTGCTCCGGTTAGGTTGCCGTCAATAAAATAGGGTCCCAGTAATTTGTGATTCAACAAACCGCACCATATGTTCAAAGAAAACGTATTGATGTCTAACTTCTGATTAAGTAGGATTTTCTGTGGCATGAAAATGTTTGTTCCTTCGATTGAACATGCCGGATTTGTGAATGCCGTTTCGTCTCCCCAAATGATATTGTGCGCAAAATTGTTGTTATTCCGCACACTTCCGTTGAAACCAATTACAGAATTGCAACCTTCTCTCAGGATCATTTCGATATAGTTTTTTGCCGGCTGGTATTTATGGTCATGGTATCCGTGTCTCTTGACTATTTTATTACAGCACTTTTTGATGATTGCATTCACTGGCCATAGTTCTCGATCCTATTCCTGGATTCATTCGAATTTGGGCTAGAACATTGATGTCATTGATAGGCTCGTTTCGTCTACATAAGGACCTCTAGGTTTGATGAATGAATTATGTGCAAGTAACGTTGTAGATAAACGTCGAAACATTTTAATATTTGGTGTTGTTCTTTCGAGGATATAATTCACCATACCTTTGTTGTGCTTTGAACGAATTTCTATCTAGTTTTATGTACACTTCGTACATATGTCTCTTCTCTTCATTTATGTATCTTACCATATCGAATAAGTTGAATCAGAAATTACTCAGAAAAGTATTTAATGAAAAGTTCTTGTGACAATAATAAACAGAAGTGACAAATAATATGACATTTCTTGTTATGTTCTTTTTTATCCACGGCCTACTACTTGAAAATAATACATTCAATAAACCTAGAGTTGTGTGTATGTAAGAAAAACAAGTCTGTAACGATATCAATGTTCTGACCCAAATTCAATTGAACCCAGAAAAAAATCGAGAACTATGGCCCAGTGAATGCAATTTATCAAAAACTGCTGTTAATAAAATAGTCAAGAGACGCGATACAATGATTTCAAATTTGAATACCAAGCCTTCAAAATTATATCGTAATGATCTCAAAATAAAGTTCGATTCTGTAATTTGTTTCCAACAGGAACAAATGACAAATCAACAATAATGATTCCTCGCAGAAGATTGAGAATGTATTGGAAGGTATTCAAGGAGACAGAAATAAGCAAATGTATAAAAGTATGGGTTCCAGAACCGCAAAGGCATTTTACAAAATGCTGGACATTTCGAACACTCATTAATGTTCATCATTTACTTGTCGAATAATCATTTGATTTTTCTTTCATTAAATGATAGTTTCGTTTAATTATTATGAATTAGGTTTTTCACCTCTTGAAATTTGTAAATAATTATCACTTGTTTCTTGCTTAGATTCTGTTACGTTCCATTCAGTTGAAGATGAGTGAGTTGATTTTCTTATCGAAATGTATTGCATGTTGTCAATTAAACTAAAGGTACCTAAATGTAATACGATCCGACCAAGTAAATTTGGATAGGGTCAAAATCACCTGAAAATCAACTTTGAATGACACTGTATGATATATCGTTGAATTCAGCGTTAAAAGTTATTCGAAAGTGTCATAAAATATAGGTCCGTATTGAAAAAATGAGGTTGAGGTGGCAGAGCGTACAGAAACGTTGGATACGAAATCTGATTATGTCAAATTGAGGATAATTTACTGCAAATAAAACTCCTGACATTTTTGATAATTTTCGAAATAAAGTGGGCAAAAAAAAAATCAAAATGACAAATTTACTTTTCTTATGATATATCAATAACCGCCCTGATAATCTCGATTTGTTTGAACTGCTTGACAATGCTTCTATGATGCAACTTTTTCTCCATTTGACCGACCTTCTAACTCTTATGGTTCAAAAAAGTTACCAATACAATCCCA